>PVKS010018695.1:0-39654 GCA_004027875.1 Aplodontia rufa | reverse complement strand
ACTGACAAACTCTAGTGATCAGACATCCTCTTTCAATGTAAAATAAGGACAATTCATAATTACAGAGAATGTCCTAGCTGTGGGTATTATGAGACAAGCCAACTTTCCAGACCAAAAGGCACTCACAGCTAGGGATGAAACAAACTCTGAACCAAGCCAATGAAGTCAGGCTGGTTCCGTTACAGTGGTTACCATGCTGCTCGGCTCCAGTAGCCCAAGGACAAAGGAAACACTGGGAAGGAAACACTCCCTCTTCTCTACCCACCACTTGACTTGCTGGTACTGGCCACCCTCATCACTGCTTTGGTCAAGCGTGTAGAAGGCAGTTCAGTTCCAGGTTGGAGCTGTCACCTCCCTATGCAAACCTGCCAAGTGGATGATCCAGACTTGTATTTTTTCCTGAGAGCCACCTGTCCATTTCCATGAGGCCATCCTGACCATACACTTCCAGACCACTTCCTGACTAGCCCAAGTCAGGATAGACACAGACAGTGCCCCTTCCTTATAGGATGCTATAGTTTTCCTTGGCTAAGTCCTGAGTCACCTTGACAAGGCAAGAGGAACCTAGCTTTCCCACCGCTGGACTGATGTGGGAGCATGAGGGAATGTGCAGGGAATAAGGCTTCTTCACTCCATAAACCACTGAGCCCACTTATAATTCTTAATAATTATAAGAATTATAATTCTTATAATTCTTATTATAATATAATATTATTATATTATAATAAGAATTATATAGAATTCTTATTCTATATAATTATATAATTATAATTATTAAGAATACACACACACACACACACACACACACACACATACATTTGAATCTCTTATAGAGATGTAATATAAAAGAATCAAGAGACAGGGGAGTGGGCAGTGTAGGGGAAACTATGATTTAAAACCAAATGCATATCATATTGTTACTTCATACTCATTTAAGATTCTTTGACAGCTCAATTCCTTACTAAAAATTTTAAAAAATAGTGAAAAATGCATTCTAAGAAGAATGAAATATGTCAATATTTATGAGATACTGTTTCAAGATACTGCATAAAACACTTAAGCTCAACTGCATGCCTTTACAAAAATGTAAATGTTTAACCTTATTGTCAATTATATCTAAAAATAACAAGGGGAGATAGAAAGCAAGTAGAAGGGGAAATGTTGGAACTGAGTTAAAGCATGGTACACTCCAAGCATTTATAAGTTTGTCACTGTATATACTATAGTAGTGAATATAAAAAATGTTCTTCATATGTACAACTCTGTCGTTGTACTTGGTACTTCTGGGAAAAAATTAGGACCAAGAAACAGAGGCAAGGAATCTGGGGAAGGGGAGGAGGGAGATAGGGGAGTGGGGGAGCATGGGAGGGGTACAGGGGAAGGGGGGTATTGACCAAATTGCATTCCTGTATTGTGTGCATCTATGACTATGTGACAACAAATCCCATCATTATGTACAACTATAATGCACCAATTAAAAATAAGAAAAAAATTAAAAAAGAAGAAGAAGATCACTGGGAGCTGATGGGGCTCAGTGCTGCCAGGGTCCCATGGGAGCTACAGAAAATGTGGCCTCAGAATCATCCACCAGGGACAGGGAAGATGGGAGTGTTTATCTACCATTTCTCTATCCGCCTGGCATTGCCAGATTTGCACAGGACCCCATTCAGCAAACCTTTACAAAGCAGAGAAACCTAGGGCAGAAATCAAGTGAGAGGCAATGCAGCTGAGGCAGCATGTTTTCAATGTATCTGAGGCACAGAAACGGCACAACTAAAGCAGTGCGCGAAGGTGTTCAGGGCAGATTATAAAGGTACTTACTTGATACCTCTCTTACTTCCACACGCACAGTACTTGTGATGATATGTGTCTTATGTGGGTACGTGGAAATTTTATTTCAATAGCACTGGGTCAACAAAGAAATTAAATTAGATGTACATGAATGTACATTGAAAATATAAATCATGTACAGTATAATACTATGCATGTTACATTGAGATTTCTAAAGTGGAAAGTTAAAAATTGGTTGAATGATTTTTTAACTCATCAATCTATGGCTTTCTTTGGAATCGATGCCTCTATTATTTCATAATGTAACATCATCTGGATTTTAGCAGGAAAAAATTGTCTTGAGAACCTACAACTGAAATTGTTGCTTTAACCCTTGGATTGGAAAAGTCTAAATGATTCATCTGCCCAGTGTCTAATCATTTGGCTGCTTGCTTTCTTGGATGTTCTACCCCTAAAATTCTGAGGTAAAAATTAAACAGAACAGAATAAAATTTATTCTGGCTGGATTAAAAGGAGAGCCAGTTTGCCATTTTCTATTCTTTAGTGAAAACTAATCTGTGCTCTTTTTTGAGAACTAAAATAGAACTTTGAAGTGTTTAATTTTCTCCTGTTTCATATTTGAATCATCTCTCCTTCATGTGATCACTGTGGGGTGTTCATCACTTTGCTTAAGCTATACAGATTTCAAATTGCTCACTATAAAATTGGAGTAATATTAATATTTAATCCAATGAGCAGGGTTGAGGATGTCTGCACTGTGTTTGGAAGAGCTCCTGGAACTTAGAGAGAGTCAGTAAGTGTAAGCTGCTATTATTTTTCTTATTATAGTTATTTATTTGTCAAAGATCTTCAGCTTTATCTTCTGAGTTTATTAATTTAATGGCCCTTTCTATTAATTAAATTTAATCATGAGCTTTTCTAATCTAGCATTTCATATGAAATATAAAGGCTCTGAGCATGGTTGTCATGCCCTGACTCAGAGATAAGTTTAAACTCTTTTGAGCCTCTCAAGAGCCTCTGGCATCATGGAAGAACATAGCCTTTCTCAAGTGATTTTCTAAATAAAAAACACAATACTCCTGTTCATAATTGATTTAGGAACAACTTGGAAATGTCAAGTACCTTGGAAAGGAAGTAATAACGTTGATGATAATGCTGTGTATGTGGTAAGGGTTTTCCCTCTCAGAGGGCTTGTAGTTCCCTCTTCCAATTCCATGTACTTGAGAGGTTCCCTGTGAAGGTGATGAGGGCACACGCAGACGCTGTGTAACTGACATAGACCACACAGCTTCATACAAGGAATTTAAGTGTAGCCCAGTCCAATAAAGAGTCTGACTCCTTGTTTTGACACTTGATTGCTGGCATCTCTGAAACCATCCTTTTCCCTTTCTGCCCCATTTCTCCACAGGCTGATAAGAAAGCCTGGGTGCCTCCTCCTTCGGCACTGAAGGGAAGTTCAAAACACATAAGCCATGCTTCACACATAGCCACTCGTACACCAGCCTCAGCCTCTACATCTATAAACAATCCACACCAACCTGCTTTCTCTTCTCCCACTGGTCACTTTCAGATCAGCTTGAGAGATCTTCCCTTCTTTCCCCAGAAAGCCTCACTATGTAAGTAATAAATCTTTCCACAACCTCTGGTATGCATCATCAATTCTGACATTCCAAACAAGTTTTGTGTGGAGGTCCCTCCTGTCCATTCAGAATGGCCACAAACACAGATGTGGGTTTGTACCAAAAGGAATCAGGGTTTCTTGGAGAAATGGCTGACTCGGGGTCCAAGGCAAGAAAAATACTAGGTAAATCTGGTATATTTTGTCATGCTCTAAAGAATCACAGTCTTGAAAGACTAATGGGGTCATGTCAAAAGAATAACAGAAGCCAGGATGAAAAGGCTTCCACCTGCCAAAATGGAATAATTTGAGCATTGAAAAGAGTAATGGTAGTAATGGACTGTATCACATTGAATATAAATCAATAGTGATACTGAGAGAGAAGAAATAAAGGGGGAAAATTCTTCCTTATCAAAGATTATTCAGTAATAAATATAGGAAGAAGGAGGGAATTTTTCAGAATTAATAATTTGTAACCAATTACAATTCAGGCTAAAATCATTAATAAATACTAAAACTGGACTGGAACTCTGGCTCAACTGTTGGAGCTCTTGCTTGGCATGTGTGAGGACCTGGATTCAAACCCCAGCACCACATACACAAAGAGTTGGAAAAACAAAGGCCAGGTGAAAAACTAAGAAATAAAGTTGATTATCTCTCTCACTCACTCCCTCTCTTAAAAATAAATAAGTAAAAAAAAAATACTAAAACTTTTAAGGAAAGTGTTGTTGGGAAAACAAGATAGTCACATGATCTCAAAGTATAAATCCACTGATTGTGAGTTTTGATTATCAGTGAAAATAAACACTGAGAATAGATGTGATACAACAGAAGGGATACAACATCACCTATGTAGTGCATATCCCAAAATATTTAACTGAATCTAATTGTGAAGAACTATTACATTCAGAATGCGGAGTCTTCCTGGCAAGGTGCTTCCTGGATTTTCCAATGCTGTGAAAACCAAAATAAAATTCACAGTGCGTTTAAAGAAGATACTAAAGATATAATCAAATGCAACATATGACCTTTCATTTGTTCCTAGATTGAAAAAAAATGAGAAAATTTAGAAACCAATTTCGGGTAATTGAGGGAATTTGAATGTGGATTATGTGATACTATGATTTTTACGGGAGACAACCCTTATTCTTAGCAGATGTGCAAAGAAACAAATACGCATTTAGGGTGAAGTTGTCATGGTGTCTGAAATTCACTTACAAATAGTTCAGGAAAAGTAATAATTTATACCCATTTTATACAAAAATATGCACATGTTCCTATATAAATAAGATTAGCCAAGAAAAAAGGATAGAAGGAAATTAAAGAAAATGTGGCAAAATGTTAATATTTTGATGAATCTAGATGATAGGTGTTTATTGTTCTCTTCTTGATGGATATGGAAAATTATCAGAAATCACTCATGTGAACCACCTACTCACTGTTTTGAAATCTACAGACTCAGGACCTCAAGAGAACCCGTTGCCTCTGGCCCTTATCAGAGGATCTCCACCCTACAGAAAAACCCAATTTAACCAGAAAAAAAAATCCCGTTGTGACCCTTTTCCAGGTCATTTCCTTTATATTAACCCCGGGCTGTAAGCAGCAGGGACGTCCCAGACTCCACTAGGTCCCCCTCCGCAGGCTTCTCTCCAGTAAACCTGTGTGACTGTTGAGCAGCCACGCTCCACTCTCTTTATGTCCTTCATTTTTGACACTTTCCTTACACTTCTTTCAACATTTTTATAGATTTTTACATATTTAAATGAAAAATTAGTGGCCTAAGGTGAGCAACAACAGAAACAACAACAAATCAACTGTGCAGAACTACAGACGCCACCAAAATCCCTGTGTTAGCTTCCTCTGCAAATTTAGTAGATATGAACAGAATGCAGACTTATGTTTGTACCTGGAAATTATTCTTAATGTATAAAATAAATAGCGATTATGACTGTGTCAAAAGACCTACTGCTCAGCAACACATGTTCATGAATCAATGCTATCTTCCTTTACCTCTGACATCTATTTGAATTAATTTGCCCTGAAAGCAGAGTGAGTATGTGCTCTTTGCCTGCAAGGACAAATAGAAAGCTGACTTGGAAATCAAAAGATTTATGGTTGCTGCAAATTTCCTTGTTGTGGTCCCTCGTTAATATTAAATTTGATTTGAGAGCATCATGCTTGAACTGCAAACGAACCCCGACTTCCACGATGGGAGAGCCATTGGCAAGACTCACCTGTGATTAACATCTCTTTGCTCAAATAAGAGCGACTGCTTGAGGATGACATTTCTGAGTTGTTCATCTTGTCGTTATAACATCTGAAAACAGTAGTAATTCCATGTCTTCCTCCCATGCCCAGAAAAAGTAATTGGCATACTCATTATCTTTTCAGAGCCTGGAGGAATTTAGCCTATTAAGTAGGGGCAGATGAATAGTTACCAGCTCTCTTTGATTTTGTAATGCCTTTCCACAATGTGTTATTATGCTGCCCTTTGCCAATATTTTTCCCTTTCTGTATTACTTTTTTTATAAGATGACAACTTATTTTTCTTTTCCTCTCCTGAAAGACTCCCTATATGAGACTACGAGTCAGGATAACATTGTAAACTAAGGTAAAACATATTTGTGGACCTCCAGCATCCCATATTCCATCCTGGGTCCCTGTGAGTTGTGGCTGTTACATCATATTCTCTTTTTGTCAACATTTGTAACATTTTTTTTACTTTCTTGTTTATTTGGTTTTTAATGTTCCTTGGATTACAGTTTTTATTTTACAACAAATCATTTCTCTATGGTAGAGAACACAGTTTGCTTTACATAAAAATAAAAACCTATAAGCCAGCTTAATGTACTCAGTGAATTTAAGCAATTTAAGGAGTTGGGGAGATAAGTGAAGCTTCCTTATTATAAAGTGATTATTCTCCCTGAAAACTGGAAAGTATCTACTGAAAAATTTCTGCTGAATGCATACTTTAAAAATGAAAGCAAGCTGTTTTCTTAATGCCATTTAAATTTTTCCACATATTTAAAGGACAAAAGTCTAAAATCAAGATTACTAGGGCACAAGATTAAGTCCACCAGCTTTATTTAGCTTTTGAATCAACTTGCTGTCTTCTTTGAACCATGGGTTTATGAAATGTGTATACTAATCCCCACTCCACGGTGATATTGTAAGAGTTAAATTATGATATTATCTTTCAAGTATACAAACATCCAAATAATTAGTATGCAAACAGAATCCACATGTTGACAGATTATTAGCTAAACAAGCAGCCTTACATTTATCTGACCGGAAGTCAGGAGATAAGTTCTGTTTCAGGAGCTCAGTAGTATCAGGACTGGGAGGCATTTCTGTAACTTCCTTGGCCTATCCTTCAGTCAAAAAAGGGGCTACATGTCCTGTCACTGAAACAGACCAAATCTGCACACACTGACATGCCCATATGAAAGTTGAAATGGTGTCCTCATGGTAGGAGGGCTGCAATCCCCATCCTCACAAGCACCAAAGAAACTGAGAGCAGAGGTTGCCCATTTCTCAGGTCTGTCCAACATAGTCTAACTCACCTGCTATTGTGTGATAGGTGAGGCTCAAGAAACAGATTCAGGATCCCAGCAGGTAGAAGAAGATGCAAGGGGCAGTTGGGAGAGTAGACATGTTTATTCGGAATGGCAACTGCCTGTGGCAGGCCTCCAGCTTCAGCCTCAGCCCCCAGCCAGGTCCATTATGCCCCCAGAGCCATTTCCATAGGGCTTTTTTATATAAACAAAGAAGGCACACCGCCAACAAGTTACATCAGTGGGCGCATGCTCACAAGTTAATGCTTATGATCTACAGGACTACACTGAATCAGAGTGTTTCTGACCTTGACTACACACTGACCGCAACATAGCCGGTTCCCAGCCCTGGTTACACACTGAAAACATAACATAACCCTACAGAAGCCTCAGCAAGGAAACCTCACTAGCCCCTTGGGGCCTGCCCAGAGAGATGCATATGCACACCTCCTACCTTTTGTCTCACTGCATAGCTTCTTCTCCCCTGCCTCTTCACTTTTAAAAAGTTCTGCCAATTTCAGGAATTTCAAAGATGGAATCTTTGAAACATTTAAGTTTCCTCTATCTTCCTTCAAAGTTGGCTTTGAATAAAATCTATTTTCCTACCAATTTGGCTCCTAACACTTTTGGAAGAGGGATCACCACAGTTGTAGCCTAGTCCCTCCTACCCCCAGGCCATAATAGAGCTTCTTGGTAACATCACCAAATCTGTGATCTTAGGAGGAAAAGAGCTGACTCAGGTTGGTCCTTTGATCATGAAAGCAGAGATTTTCCCAAAAAGCCCAGTAGACTCATGCTTCTCTGGAAGAACTGTATCACATGGCTTGTCCTTGCTGCTATTGGGGCCTGAAAGGGAGTGTTTACTTTCCTTGCCTCTGCTATAACTGGAGCAAAGGAGAAGATGGTTAGGAATGGGATTGGGCTAACTAAAAAATGGTGCTACCATAAAGGGTTATTTGAAGGAGTGAGAAGGTATTTGAAACCCTGAGCTTTAAGTATATCAATCAGCTTTTCTAGTTACCATTTGATGTTTTGTAACTATCTGCTTAATGTCTTTGAGCTTCTGTATCTCTAAAGGATTAACAATCATCTTTTAGGGTGACTATAAAATTATAAAATATACTAATTATGCTGCATATGTTCATATTGATAGACATCTCCAGTATCTGATACATTGTAACTATGTAATAAATTATAATTACTGGAAAAATATTTTCTAAAGTATTTACATTTGTGTTGCAATGACAACTTGACATTTGTATAATATTAATGAATTAACCTTCTATTAGATACTTGAATGATTAGAAGAAAAGTAATATAGAAAATCCCAAAGGCCTAAGAAAAAGATCAACATTATTGACAACTGTCATGAGATAATATTAGAAGTTTCCAGTTCGGCTAATGTGTTCTAGCCAGGAATTTCTATGATTAAGAGATGATTTTTACTCTTCATTAGCAGGTTTTATAATTGTAAACAAATTAAAGTGATGATTTGGGTCATGAATTAGTGGGGGTAATTTAAGTTTAATTGATTAAAGAGAGTGCTTCTTTAGCATAATTTGCCTGGCTGAATTTTTTGTTTGAAGAATTAAATGGCTGAAATATTTCAATTATATTAGTTGAAAAAGATAATGGAAAGAAAAGTTTTGATTGTTTTATATGTCATGGAGCAACATCTATCAACCTTTTGTAATAACATTATCAATAAGATATAAGAACATGTTTTATACCTTTTGACATAGGTATGTTAATATTAAATTTTCTGGTTAATATGTTCATTTAACTCAGCAAATGAGCATTCACTTCAAACTAGGGCTGCCAGGTAAAATGCAGGTTTTTCAGTTATATTGGAATTTCAGGTAACAATAGATCCTTTCTTTATTCTAAACATGTCCCAAATGTTCTATGGGACATGCTTATACTAAAATAATATTCATTGCTTATCTGAAATTGAAATTGAACAGTCAATCCTGTGTATTTCCTCTCTCTGGCAACCCTACCTCAAGCAGATCTTAAAAACTGCCTGAATTAGTTGTAAGAACCTATGTCCTCTACAGTCAAAGTGAAGAATATTTCTCTTTACCAGCAATAACCAATCAGAAAGTTATAGAAAAACAATATTCTATTCATAAAAAAATTATAAAGTTTCCAGTAGTTAAAGTGACCTAGGATTTGTAAGACCTATACAGAGAAGTAAACCTATACTAAATTTTAATTTTCGAAACCTAAAAATATGAGTTTTATACAAATATAAATTTTACATGTCAAAGATTTAAAACTGTTAAATAAATGAGGGAACCAGTAGGATGTCATGGTCATTTCAAAGAGCATTTAAGAAGCCAAATAACTATGCATAATTTAGCAGAGAAATCTTATTGTAAGATTGATGAATTAGTTATGAACCTCTGTCCAACATACCATAAATCTTTGGGATTATCTGTTCTAACAGACACAAGATTATTTGCATGTTCTGAACAAAAATCTAGAAGTCAACATGTTAATTTCACTAAATCTAGGGCCTTCCATTTTTTTTAAGAGAGAGGAAAATGAAAGAGAGAGAGAGAGAGAAAAAAAAATAATTTTTATTTTTTCGTCTGGCCCTTGTTTTCTTGACACTTAGCTGTGTATGTAATGCTGTGGTTTGAACCCAGGTCCTCAAGCATGCCAGACAAGCACTCCATCCGCTGAGCCACTACTCCAGCTCACTAATTTACTAGTTAATAGTAAATAATGAGATGATCTAAACACGAAAAAGCTTGGTTAGCCTTTGTTTCTGTGTGATATATTGAAAGAATATACGCCACCCATCTTTTTTCTTTATTTCCAAATTTTTAATAATTTTCTTGACACATTTTAAGATTCTAATGAAGGTCAGGAAGGATTATCTAAATAAAAATAGTGACATTTCATGCTCTTTGATGTGATAACTTTACATTACAAAGATACAGATTTTCTCCAATTCAATGTGCAAATGCTATGAAATTTCAATCAAAATTCTGATTATTCTCATAAATTCACTAAAATTGAATAGTAGAGAGGAATAAAAGCCCATGGCTTTCGATTACTTGGAAAGAAGTCATAAAGATGGAGACTTTCCTTCCCTGACGGATATTAAAGCATAATACAAGGCCAGAATAATAAAAGCAATGTGCTGTTGGTGCAAGATCAGATGAGTAGGTAAATAAAATAAAATCTACACAGAAAGACTGACATATACTTGGGAGTTTAATAAAACTTAAATGAATTACCACAAAATCAATGGAAATGATTGGTCTGTTTTTTTTAAATTGGCTCACTATATTGAGAAAAATGAAATTGGATCTCCATATAATTACACATGAAGGGTACCCTCCAAAGAGATTAAAGATTTAAGTAGGAAAGAAAAATTATAAAGCTAATGAAAGAGATTTATGAGAAAATCTTTATTATCTTGAAATGGAGAAATATATCAAAAATGTCAAAAAGAGAAAATGATAAAGAAAAAGATTGATAAATGTTATTTGTTTGCATCAAAATTGACATTTTTCCATTCAGTGAAGGCTGTCATATGTCAAATTAATACATGATAGAATGGGAAACAGTATTTGCAGTTACATGAGGATGAATGAATAATATTCCTCAGTTTGAGGCACTTTATCCTCATTTATCCATGTATGACTCTCTAGTTTTAATTTTAATTTATTCCATTTTTTATCCATTTCCAAGCTAACCATTCTGTGGTGTTTATTTCTTTTCTTTTATTTTCTAAAGTGTTTACAAGTGTGATTTTTTCTTTTGGCACTTATTTTAAACTTTACAAACCCTTCCAAATCCTATTCAGTTTCATCCTTCTGTGGACTAAGCACTATCATTGTAAAACGGGCAAGGGACTAATAAGTCACAGTGACCTCCTCTGAAAAATAAGTCCATCATTGAAGCAGGAAAACAGGTATATGAACAAGTGATTTAAAGGAAGAGAAAACCCCAAACCAGCAAGCACAAGATGTCATGCAGAAGATAACAATTGGAGAAATGCAGGACAGATTAACAATATTAAACTGCCAAAAATTGGAAAGCTAAATGGTGCTGAGTGTTATCAGGGAACCAGGTGTACAGGAAGCTTCATGGGGGAAGAGACTGATATAGCGATGCCGATGGACAGTCTGGTATGATATAGGCACATTAATCATGTATGTGCCCTACATCCCAGCAATCCTGCTCCTGAGCATTTATCCCAAAGACATCTTCAAACATGTTGATAGTATGAGCAATATAAAGATATTTATTGCATTGTTGCTTACAGTTGGCATCAGTTTGCATAGTGTAGATGCGCAAGACTTAGAAAATGTATATGAGGGGGCATTAGGCAACAATTAAAAGAAACATCTGATGTGTACACAGATATAAAATTGCATCTTACAAAGATTGTATATGGTACAAAAATGTAAGAAAATAAATGAGAGCTATAAGGAGTTTCAAATTTTATAATAAATGCCAGCATAATGACAAATCACATTTGTAAAAAGGAATAAATATGACAGACTGGTTACCTTGGAACCAGTAAATAAAATGGAATAAATAAAAATTGAAGCTAGAGTCTCACATATATCAGAGATGATACTGTGTCCTGAACTTGGTATTATTATCACCCCGAATAGTCAGTGAACAAATGAAATGAAATGAAATGAAACTTTATAGTATGCTAGAGGAACCTAAGCATGCATTGATTTTGAAGAGGTATGCCTTGCTTACTTTTTGCCTCTGTTTAAATTTATCGCATGATTCACTGGGTATGGTTGATCTGGGAGGCTGCTGTGGACTGATAACCAGGTTTCCACATGCTTTGAGATCAGAGACCAGCGAAGGAAATCCAGAAAAGAAGGGACAGAGTCAGTCAAAACCTTTGGGTTCTCTGCTTTTGTGCATATTGTTATGCTACAGAAATTTGTAATATTACCTTTGCTATCAAGCACCCCAATGTTTCTGCCTTTGTCCTTCATTTACTTGGTAAATCATTTTTATATTCAGTGACAACTTGTTTTTCTATAATTTTACAGTTTGCAAATCAGTTTGATGAAATATTTGTTATTTATTCATCACAATTCAATTGAAAACAGAAACAAAGCCTTAGAGAGACCAAATAACTTTCAAAATGCCATTTATCTGAGATCTGAGAAGAGACGCAAGCAGGACTTAAAATCAGGCTTTCGGACTCCAAATTCACTTTTTAATCCAATATTTCAGCTTGCTTTAATGAAAGGAAATCTTTAGCTCTAATTGAATTTCAAGTAATTTTTTAAATTAATGAAAGTCTCATAGCACTTGCTCTCTGTTGTTATTTATGTAGAAATTAACTAAGAATTAATTGGTGAAGAATAAATAGATAGGACAACCAGAGGAAAGCAATTTTCACATGAAAGTCTGAAAAGAAGTGATAAATAATATAATTCCCTGGTCGTCCACTACTGTTTGGAAACCATGATGCATTTTTATAATAAATTCTGAATTTCAAGAAATTGCAGCTGTCCAAATCTATTAGGCTATGAAATGCAAATATTCCACAGTGTCATCCCAGATGCAGTTTACCAAAAAGGAACATGTATGGCATTAAACTTCTCAAAATTAGAAAACTTTCAGGCATATATACAGTTCAATTTTGCAAAAAGTACAGATATGGAAAAACATTAAAATAGTGCTTATATGCTGAAGAAAAACAAGATCCCCCTGCAAAGTGACCTAAGGGCTTTCTCTGCTTGTTACTCACCTGAGGCACCCAGTGTCCCACATGCCTGTATGCCATACAGCAATCAACACTCTCACAAAAATCCAAATCATATTATTTCAGTTTTGTCCCACATCTCTTCCATATATTTTTTAGAATGAAGACATGAATGAAGTCTTTTCCGATGTCACTCAATTTTTAATTTTTTATTAATGCAGTTTATACAGTATAGGGGGTTTCATTGTGGCATATTCATACATGCAAATAACATACCTTGATCACGTCCACCCACTACCTTCTTTTGCCCACTACTCTCCCCCTCTTGACCCTCTTTTTCTTCTTTAATAGACTCCCTGTTACTTTTATGTTATCTTTTGTTCTCTTACTAGATCAACATATTGGGGAAAATATGTGATTTTTTCTGAGTCTGGTTTACTTTGCTTAGCATTACGATCTCCAGTTCAACGTGTTTTTCCACAAATGACATGATTTTATTCTTCTTTGAATAATACTCCATTGTGCACATGTATGATTGAGAGGGTGGATAAGCGTGTGGATACGTATCACATTTTTATTGTTATGTTTCTATTGATGGGCACCTAGGCTGATTCTATAACTTCGCTATTGTGAATTGTCCTGAAATAAACATGGGTGTGCAGGTATTGCTAGAGTATGCTGAATGTAATTCTTCAGGTGTGTAGTGAATAATAATATAGCTGGATCATATGGTAGTTCTATTTTTAGATTTTTGAGGAACCTCCACCTGATTTCCATACTGGCTCTACTAATTTGCATTCCAATCAACAGTGTATAACGGGTTCCTCTTCCCCAGCATTTATTGTCTTTTTCATTCCTTGTCACGGCCATCCTGACTCAGATGAGATGGAATCTCAATATAATTTTGATTTGCATTTCCCTGATGGCTAAAGATGTTCAATAGTTTTCTCATGTAATTATTGGGCATTCGTACTTCTGTCAAGACGTGTCTATTCATTTCATTTGCCTGTTTATTGACAGAGTTGTTTGTTACTTTGTTGTTGTTTTTGAGTTCCTTGTATATTCTGCATATTACTCCTCTGTCAGAAGAGTAACTTAACAAGTATTTCTCACATCCTGTAGGCTGTCTCTTCACTCTGTTCATTGGCATTCTTCATAGAACTAGAAAAAACAATCCTAAAATTCATATGGAAGCAAAAAGACCCCAAACAGCCAAAAAGTACTGAACAAACAGAGCAGTGCTGAAGGCATCACAATACCCAATTTCAAAATACACTACAGAGCCTAGTAACAAAGAAGGCATGGTGCTGCACAGAAACTGTCCTGCATAGAATGCAGGACACAGAGACAAACCCAGGCAGCTAGCCATGTGATCCTTGACAAAGGCTCTAAAAACATACATTGGAGAAAAGACAGCCTCTTTAACTTGCACTAGGAAAACTGGATATCCATGTGTTGAAATTACATCCGTAGCTCTCACCTTTCCCAAAAATCAACTCAAAATGGATTAAAGACCCAACTAAATCCAAGTCTTAAAACTTTGAAACTGCTGGAAGAAAGCATAGAGGAAATACTTCAAGACATAGGCACAGGCAACAACATCCTGCATAAGATTCCAACCGCTCAGGAAATAATAGCAATAATAAATGAATGGGATTGTATCAAATTAAAAAATCTTTCTGCACACCAAAAGGAAACATTAACAGTGAAGAGATAGTCCCATCCACTTTTTAAGCCTTATTTTATAAACCAACTCTCTGAGTGTAATCTACAATGGGTACAACCAGGACCTTCCACCTGCACAAACCCACTGGGTATATGTGTTTCCTCAGAATGCAGTGAGCTTCTCAGATCCAACATCATTTCCTCAAGAAGATGCCCCAGTTCATGTCAGCTACCGTTGGTACAGGGCCTCCAAGACCTGGATCCCTCTCCTTTGCATCTCACACACACAGTCTACCTTTACACATTTATTACAATGTGCATTGGCTTGATTTCTGTCCTACCCTCTCAACCAAACTGCAAATTCCACAAGAATGTGTTTGTTCATAGGTCATTATAGGAGTGGGGAGGGTACTGGCGATTTTACCCAGGAACACTTTACCACTGAGCTATATCCCCAGCCCTTTTTATTTGTTTTTTGTTCCTGCTAAATTGCTGAGGACCTCGCTAAGTTGCTGAATCTGATCTTGGACTTGTGATCCTACACCTCCGGTCTCAGCCTCCAGAGTCACTGGGATTGCAGGAGTGCACTACTCCACCCAGTGTAACATGTCATTTTTATATTCCTCACCAACACCTCTCGCTGCACCTAATATCTCATTGCTTGGCGAGGGCATTAGTCATTTATTTTTATTCTTCTTCACCTTTTACAATTTTTCCTGTTTAGGGGAATTATTCACCTTACAAGATCATCCCTCTCAGTGGTCAAACCCAGAAACTTACTTCCTCAGTCACCGCAACTTACATGCAGCTGCAAACATGTGACCAGGACTTGCAACATGGCCTTGAGACTTGCTTTGTGAAACAGTAAGGTGGAGGAGAACAAGGCAGGAGGATCCAGGAGTTGCCTCCAGTGCCTGCTGTCACCAGTGCCAGCTTGGTGCTGTTCCTCGTGGTACTGCTGCACTGGCAGTCATGCATCATGTTGGATATTGTTCTTAGAATGACCTTCAAATCTACTGCTGGGACTTTCCCAGAGATTCTGAGATCTGTATACCTTAATAAGGTTTTGTTATTGTTGTTGCTTTTTCTTTTGCTTTGACAAGCTAGAACAGTTTCCTTTGTTTGCATCTAAGAACCTCTGAACGAATGTATAATGGAATTTCTTTGCTGCCAACACCGATTGGATGTTTTGGTATCTATGCTGTTGTCTGAAATTATTGAAAACAGGGACTTAAATTATAGAAATGATCTGAGTGTTGTGTAGAGGTTTGTTATGTTCTTTTTTTTTTTAACTGTAACAGGCTACGAAATGTTCTCAGATTCTTGTAAATATATGCACCGCCTGGTTAATCTATTGCTTAAAATATTCTGACAAGTTCTTTAGATTTCTGGGTGACCAATTTCAGAATAATTCGGCTCTTAATGCTTTCTATTCATTGTTTTAAAGAACATTGCTAAACTAAAAGAAAAATATTAGATACTTTAGCGTCAGGATTTGTAAGTACTCCATCCATTGTTCTATGCTGAAAAAAAGATTTTCAAATTTAAAAGATAAATTGAAAAATAGCTGCAGATGAATATATGCTGTAATTATGTGAATCACACCGAAATGTTCAGTAAATTTTGGTATCTTAAAAGAAAAAAGCCACCATGAGTACATATTTTTCTAGCACTGAATTTTGAAACAATGGATGATCAGCCTGGAAGAATATAAAATACATTTTTCCTTTTATTAAATGTGGTAACTAGTGTCATAAGCACAGTCACCTAAGAGTCTAACAGCCTTTCTTTGAATCTATGACTGGACCTACCTAGAACTCACTGACAGAGCAAGGGCTTTCAAACCTCAATGCTGCTGTACTCAGAAATTTGAGACACAGATTGCTGAGAGATAGAAGGGGTGAGGAATGAGAAGAACTGGAGCATGCAAAATTAAGCTGAAGATATTCCAAACTGAAATGTGAAATGCTGTGCTGTCCAATAGGATTTCCATCTGTGGCTAATAGAACCTAGAGATTTCCCCATAAGCAATTTCTGATACACAAGTATGGCATCAGTCCAGTGTCTAGTCAGGGGCACTTTAAGCAACTTAGGAAAGTGTATCAAATATCTTCTTAAGAAGGGAGTTTTACAACTGGTCTTTTGAAACTGTTTTATCAGATACTGTCACCATCCCAATTATAGGTACATATCTGTTACTTAGTAGGGCATTGAGATAGTGTTGATAAAGTTGTGCCATTCTTGATTGCAGGAGCATCTGTCTGAGAAAGGGATAAACATTTCTGGAACCATTCGAAGAAGAAGAAGCTGGTCCTCAGGGAGTGGAGCACTCAGGGTGGAAGGACTTGGTTAGCATGCCACTCTTTCTGGCTTCTACAAGTCTGTCTACCTGCTTTCTTTCCTGGCATGATGTGAGGTTTTCACTGAATAATCATCTTCCACATGCTCCATGGATTGTGGGTGGGTGTGGAGAGCCACTTCCCAGATTACCCTTGAAGGAAGAATTTCTTGTTTCAACTCTGGATTGTTTTCAGCAAACAACCTCTAGTAGTCACACCTTTCACATTGCCTTGACTGCAGAGCCACCTTAACCAAAGTCACACGCTTCCAGGCCACATGCACAGTGATTGGATAAAGGGATAATACAAAGGCCAGCAGGAGCCCATGCTGATATCCCTTTTAGTTCCAGAGCTCCCATGGGCAGGGGACTGAGGCTGCAATTGCTTTTCTATAGGACATCATCCTCTCTTTCAATCCCATCTTTCCCATCTCCCTCCTCCATTCCTAAGGCACAGCTTCACGAAAGTCCTGAAACCTAAACTCTGTCACAGTCACCTCCTTGAGAAGCACAAGCTACTACAGGGTCACTTTGTCTAACTCCAGGTGGTGGAACTTGATTATCCTGAGCAATCGCAAGATGATATCATCCATTTTATCAAAGATTGGCTCAGGAAGGGACTTTTCTGATCCAATTCTGGCCAACAGAACATGAGTAGAAGGCCATTGCGAGAACAGCAAGTTTGTTTCAGGCTTCTGGATTTGGGTGTGAGAGAACATGAGGCCAGGAGCTGTTGCAGGCAACTTACAAACCTGAAAGAAGTCGGCTGGCAGCCTCAGGGTGGAAGAGCAAGAAGAGGAAAAGAGCGTGAGCCTCTGATGATGTGGTAAGCCATCTCATAAGCCTTTTATGTCAGGTTTTCTGCCAAAGCAGCCTCACTGAATGAAAAGGCTGAAAACAGATCTTATAAATCCTGTCTATGGCCAACTTCTCCCTATTTGGTTGACTCTAAGAATATTTCTCCTCCTGCCCAGCACAAGATTCCCCAGAATATCTTCTTCCAAACACAACCTGTAATTATATATCCAGAAAGCACTGTTTATCTTCCTCTTTGTTCTCTATCATTGTTTTGAACATTTCTGTGACAGTGCTTACCATTATCTCCTTCTGGTTCTTTTGAAATAATTCTAGTTCCTTTACTTCCATGACTTTGTCATCTGTTGTCTCCTAAGCATTTGCAAGAATGTGCAATAATGACAGAGGCAGGGGGTGCACTAACAGATTCACGAGGGCCATGCATGTGGAGGAAAGCCTAGTATGACTTGCAAATGCTCATGGGCTGAAGAAGACAGCACAGAGACTTTACTTGCTCCTGAAGTTGAAAGAATGAAATAACTGACTTTGTTACACCTAATCCTACTTGGTAAAAATAGTTATTAATATTCAACATCACCGTAGATGTATGTATACATCAAATAGGACTAGATTTCAAGTGTTTATTTTTGTTGATATTTTGAGACATGGAAAGATAAGTTCATTACTTGCAACCAATCCTAATCATGCACCAGCAATTGTAATGGTCCACCAGTCTGGAGCTCAGGGCAAAGATCTGCACTGAACTTTCTGTGATGTCGATGTTCGTATTTATTGAGTGACAGGATGGACCACCTCCTTCTGTTCCAAGTCAGGTGCAGATCTTTGTGTCACTAATTCCCTCAATTCCCTGCCTACTGCTGCCTGGCAAAGGTGAATGAATATTGTAAGATTACAAGTAGAATGCAGGAGGAGGTAAAGCAAGGCTCTAATACTAAAGAAGTGTAATTGTGACCGGCAACTAAGGAAATGATAGCTGGGTTTGACTGCATTTTACCTGAAGAATAGACAAGGCTTCTCCTTTACTATTCCCTGACTTTTATTTTTGGTGGTTGTAGGGAAATCATTTCTGTGAGTTGATCTGCCTTTCTAGGATGATGTGGATAACTGAGCCTCCAGCTCTGCACGTCTTTCTTCTATTCTGACACATAGGCTTGAGGCTGAGCCCAGACTACTCACTACCCACCAGGGAGACCAGCGGGTAGGATGAACCTCATAATAAGTGAACCAAATATCCCAAAATATCTCCTTCTAAGCAAGGTTTTCTTGCTTCGCACTTCTTTCACTGTAGGTAGTATTTCTTCAGAAGTGTAAACAGAGACAACCTGGTGATAATCTGTGATGTTGCTGCTACCATAGGGCTTTACTAAGCATTGTCCACACCATAGTGAGTACTGGCTACTTCAGCAATCTCAAGTTGTAGAAGCCATCTCAGATTTTCTCCCTGTCTAATTAATTTCTCAGTGACTTCTTTACCTCTTCTCCGAGAATATTCAGTCCATAAAAATTGTTCTGGTAAGAGAAAATCACATGGCATACTATGCCGCTTGCTTTCCCAGTATGATCTGTTTTAAAAAAGAGAAAAAATGAACTATTACTTTTAGAGAATGATCATTTAAGATAAGGGTACTTGACCCCTGTGGGCTCAAGGTGACAGAGGAAAAGGCCAAGGCACCTACGATGCGTAGTCTTACCTCCCTCCATAAAAGAATGTGTGCCACTGAAACACAAGAAACAGCCTCCCACACACCGTGATAAAATGCCAACAGTCCTCAAATGAAGGGAAAAGAGACGCTTTGCTTGTCCTTAGGGGCCTTTCTTCCAAAGCGATCATAAAACAACTGCTAATGTTTTTCTAACCTCTGCCCCTTCCAAGCGTAGGATTGAGAGTTGCTTTGTTTTGAATCATGATAAAACATGATGACAACTTCTAGTTTCTCAGCCACTCGATCATTTATGATGCCCAATATTTTCCACTTTCTGGTCCTTTATCATGATGAACCTGACTTATGAGCTATAGGATGCCAATGCTTCCTTCAGAAAGCAGAAACAATATATTGCAAATGGCTGTGAGTACAAGCTTGACTATTCTTTAATAACTTCTTACTGCTGTTTCAAGAAAAATGATATCCACCACAAATGTCTCTTTTATGCTTACTAAAACATCTTCATTCTTTTATAAGAAAAAACAGCTAAGGCTTGTTTGAATATTCATCATTAAACTTTTATCATATAGGTAGCAATATTGAACAAAGGACTTTAGTTTGTACATTTTAATAATATTTTAATCTTCTTGTGCATATGTATGGGTTTTCACAATGTAATGGTTTCTTTTTTCCTTTTGATGTGTCAACTTGGCTAAGGTACATCCCTAGTTACTCAACCAAACACTAATCTATATGTTTCTGTGATGGGAATTTGCAGAAATAATTGAAATCCTTAATCAGTTGGCTTTAAGTACGAGAAAAAGGAGATCATCCTGGATAATCCAGGGATAATCTAATTTAATCATTGAAAGCCTTTAAGAGCAGAACTGCCTTAACTCTCTCTGTGTGTGTGTGTGTGTGTGTGTGTGTGTGTGGAAGAGATAGAGAGAGAGAGGGAGGGAGCGAGAGAGAGAGAGAGAGGAGATTCTGGAATAGGGCCCAGCAGCTTTGGCCCCTGTGAGTTGCAGTCTGCCTGTGTTCTTCCCTTCTTGACAGTCTCCCCTACAGATTTCAAGCTTGTGTATACAGCCTCCATAATTGCATAAACCAATTCCTTACAATAAACATCTACATATAATCATCATCATCTTTTCCTACTGCTCTACTTCTCTAGTTGCGCCGGATGGATACAAACTTTTGGAACTTAGAAGTGAGATGCTATTGAAACAGATAATTTAAAATATGGAAGTACCTTTGTATGGATGCAATAGGCAGAGACTGAAAATTTTGAGGACATGACAGAAAAACAGAAAATAAGTCTCCTTACTACATAAGAAATTTCATTTAGGCCTTGGAATTCCATGAGAAAACATCCTTCTCTATTGAAGAACCCTTTGCTTTTTCTGAAGAATTTTTAAAATCTGTTTATTCTATTTTCATTTGTCTTTTAAAATAGTACTGGTAAGTCCATGAATGTGTGCTAAGAATTATAAAATAAGAAGTTAAACTATCAATCTGCTCTGTAATGTAATGACCCAAAGAAGCTTGAGTGAAATATTATTAGATTTATTTGTTATCACTGCAGCTACCTATTAATAACTTCATTTAATATTTTACTGAGTCTTCATGGATCCATCATGAAACTCTCTTAGGACGTTTGTTTTTAAACTTGCATCATCTCCTGCTTGAAAGTAATGCCATGCCATAGATTGTGACCAATCTCTTTTTTTTTTTTTTTTTTTTTTGTACCAGGGATTGAACCCAGGGCTTAACCACTGAGCAACATCCCCACCCTTTATATTTTTTATTTTGAGACAGGATCTCACTAAGTTTCTTAGGGTCTCCCAGAGTTGCCTATACTTGCAATCTCCTACCTCCATCTCCCAAGCTGCTTGAATTACAGGTGTGTGTCACCACACCCAGATAACCTCCCTTTTGAAGGTTGGCTGCCCCCTACCAACAGCACTCCCAGTGCCTGATCACCCAGCCTATCCTTAAAGACTGGTACTTGTGGTGCTATCTACTGGGTGAAACAATACACTCACTCTTACTGTTGTGAAGGTCTTCCTTAAAATAAATCAAAGCATGCTTCCTCACTCTCAGGTGAGAAAACTGAGGCACAGAAAGCTGTTTAGTTTTTCTGGCTTACCTGATCAGTCATTGGCAGCATATGCTCTGCCGGCTTCTAGTTTAGTGCTCATTCCACATGTTCTCTCTCAAGTGGCTCTGGCAGAATCTGGCTAGGTATGCCAAGATAAGCAGGGAACTTAGGAAGGACCTAAATATTTATTTTTTAACTTATTATATTGACTAATTTTTCAAACTATATAGAATTGCAAGAATATTCCAAGAACTCCCATATTCCCTTAACGTAATTATTTTTTGCTATTTTATTTTAGCTGTTTCACATTTTAATACATAAATGATAAATGGTTTTTCTAAACCATTTGAGTCAGTTGTGTTCATCAAGTCCTTTTACCCCTGGATACTTTAGTGTACATTTCCTGTGAATAAGGATATTCCTAACATAACCACAGATTACCAACAAATTCAGGAAATTTAACACTAATAAAACCCTTTATTCTTTGTCGATTGTCACAAAAATGTCCTTTACAATATTCCTCTGCCTTGTCTCAGTAGAATACTCATTTCAGGAGTGTGCAATTGTATGTAATTACTATGTCTGTTTATTCTCTTTTAATCTGGGATTGTTGTGTTTTTCCTGTCATTTTTTATTAAGAAATTTAGTTGTTGTACAATCAAAAATGTATCAAAAGAAACAATATGATATGCATATATTTATAAATCAGAATTACCCCCTAGATCCCTCCCTATACTTCCCCCTGCTGACATCACCCCCCCTTCCCAATACCTATCTATGAATGCCCTAGATTGTCTGTCAACTACACCTTTGCTGGGTCTAATAATGAGACTGACTACCTTTCACACAGACCTGGGTTTAGCTCCAGCCTCCACAGAAAAGGTAAGACATTTGATTCTTGACTCTCTGGGTTAGGCTAACTTCACTCAACATGATTTCTTCCATCACCATCCATTTACCTTCAAACGCTACTATTTCATTGTTTCTAATTGCTGAGTTGAACTCCATGGTATATATACATACCATGAACTCCATGTTTGTATTCATTCATCCAGAGAGGGACATGTGGGTTGGTTCCATAATTTAGTTACTATAAGTTGAGTTGTTATGAATATAGATTTTGCTGTGTCACTGTAATGTGCTGATTCTAACTCTCCTGGAAAAACACCCAGAAGAAGAATAGCTGGATCATATGGTGGGTTCATCCCTAATTTTTTGAGGATTCTCCACACTGTTTTCCAGAGGGGCTGTACCAGTCTGCAGTTCCACCAACAGTGTGCTAGTGTTCCTATCTCTCCGCAACCCTTCCAGCATCTATTATTGTTTATATTCTTCATTTTTGCCATTCTCACTGGAATGAAGTGAAATCTTAATGTGGTTTTGATTTGCATTTCTCTGATTACTAGTGATTTAGAGCACTTTCTCATGTATTCATTGACTTGCTCAATGTCCTCTGTAGAAATTTCCATGTAGCTCTTTGGCCCATTTATTGATTGGGTTGTTTATGTCTTTGAGGTTGAGATTTTTGAGAACTTTGTAAATTCTGGATATTGGTCCCTTGTCAGAACAATCACAGGACATGATTCTTTTCCATTCTTTAGGAAGTCTCTTTACAATTTAATCATTTCCTTGGCTTTGCAAAAGCTTTTTAGCTTTATGACATTTCACTCACTGATATTTAACTTTACTTCTTTCTTTTTAGGAGACATGTTGAGAATGTCTTTGCCTACTCCCAAATGCTGGAGTATTGGTCCTAACTTTTCTTCCAGCAGTTGCATGGTAGCTGGTTTAATTCCTAATTCCTTGATCCACTTTTATTTGATTTTTGTACAAGGTGAGAGAGAAGGGTCTAATTTCAACTTTCTGTAATTAGCAGTCCAGTTTGTCCAGCGCCATTTGTTAAATAGGCGGTCTCTCCTCCATGTTATATTTTACCCCCCCTCTTTGTCAAAGATCAGATATTTAAAGATTTGTGGGTTTGTTTCAGGGTGTTCTATTTTATTCCATTGTTCTTCTTTCCTATCTTGATACCAGTACCATGGTGTTTTCATTACTGTAGCTCTACAGATTTGATATAGCAAAGCCACTTGTTTCATATTTCTTGCTTAGTAATGCTTTGGCTATTCAGGGTTTTGTATTGTTCCAAATGAATTTAAGAATTGCTTTTTCTATATCTGGAATCTTTCCAGGGGTTTTATAATCAGCACATTATAGTGACACAGCAATATCTATGTCCATAACAGCTCAATTTACTATTGCTAGGCTATGGAAACAACCCAGATGTCCCTCATTGGATGAATGGATCCAAAAACTGTGGTACATTTATACCATGGAATTTTACACACCAATTAGAAACAATGGTATTGCAGCCTTTGAAGGTAAATGGATGGCTATGGAAGAAATTATGCTGAGTATAATCAGCTTAACCCAGAGAACTAATGTTCGATTGTCTCCACTCATCTGTGGAGGTTGGGACTAGACCCTGGCCAGTGAGAAAGTTGGTCTATTATCATGTGTTAAATCCAAATAAGATGTAATGCTATACAACATAATCCTTTTTTAGAGATATTGTGGGAAGGGGAAGGGAGGGATACGGGTAATTGCGGGGAGGGACACTCCTGGGGGTAATTGTAATATCCAGAATCTGTACACATTTTATATTTTTTGTTTTAAACTTGTATGATTGTTCAAAAATTAAAAAAAAATTTTTTTAAAGAATGATATTAATATCTTGATGGAGATTGCATTGAATCTATAAAGAGCTTTTTGGCAGAATGCCCATTTTGATTATATTTATTCTGCCTAACCAAGAGCATGAAACGTCTTTCCATCTTCTCAGGTCATCTTGGATTTCATTCTTCAGTGTCTGATAATTTTCATTGTAGAGTTCTTTGACTTCCCTTGTTAGATTAATTCCCAGGTATTTTTTTCAAGGATTTTGTGAAAAAGACCGATTTCTTGATTTCTTCTTCTGCCTTATTATTGTTAGTGTATAGGAATGCTATTGATTTATGTTTATTGATCTTGTAGACTGCCACTTTGCTAAATCTGTTTATGAGTTCAAGCAGTTTTCTGGTGGAATTTTTGGATCTTCCAAATGAAGGATCATATCATCATTAAATAGGAAGAGTTTGACTTCTGCTATTCCAATTATTATCCCTTTGATGTCCTTCTCTTGGCTGATTGCTATGCTAGGGTCTCAAGAACCATATTGAATAAAAGCAGTGAGAATGGACAGCCTTGTCTTATTCCCAAGTTTAGTGGAAATACTTTCAGCTTTTCTCCATTTAGTATTAAGCTAGCTGTGGGTTTGGCATATATATAGTCCTTTACATTGTTTAGATAAGTTCCTTTTATCCCTATCTTCTCTAGAGTTTTGAGCATAAAAGGGTGCTGAATTTTATCAAAGGCCTTTTCTACATCAATTGAGATGGTCATATGGTTTTTGCCCTTAATTCTGTTTAGGTGAGTGATTACATTAATTGATTTACATATGTTGAACCAGTCCTGCATACCTGAGATGAAGCCTGCTTGATCATGATGATTTATCTTCTTGATATGTCTTTGAATACGGTTTGCTAGAACTTTATTAAGGATTTTTGCATCTAGGTTCATCAGTGATATTGGTCTGTAGTTTTCTTTTTTTGATGTGTCCTTGTTGGGTTTTGGTATCAGTTATAGTTGCTTCATAAAAAGTGTTTTGGAGAGTTACCCCCTTTTCAATTTCTTAGAATAGCTTTATGAGGAGAGGTGTCAGCTGGGAAGGCTTTAGATCCTGGGCTTTTCTTCTTTGGTAGGCTTTTAATTGCTATACAGATTTCAGTCCCTGTTGTTGGGCTGTTATGGAATTCAATATTAACCTGTATCAATTTAGGGATTCTGTATATGACTAGAAATTTGTCCATGTCTTCCATATTGTCTAATTTAGAGGAATATAGTTTTTCAAAATATGATCTTATACTTCGTTGGATTTCCATGGGGTCAATAGTAATTGTTCCTTTTTCATTGATGATTTTATTGATTTGCTTCATTTCTCTCCTTCTTTTAGTGATATTGGCTAGGAGTCTATCAATTTTATTTATTTTTTCAAAGAACCAGCTCTTTGTTTCATCAATATTTTTTACTTTTTTTCTCAATTTCATTGATTTCAGCTCTGATATTTATTATTTCCTGTCTTCTGCTGCATTTGGGATTAGATTGTTCTTCCTTTTGAAGGGATTTGAGGTGGAGCATGAACTTATTTACTTGTGATCTCTTTTGATTTTTAATGTGAACATCCAGTGCTATAAATTTTCCTCTTAAGAATGCTTTCATGCTGTCCCAGAGGTTTCAATATATTGTGTCTTCATATTGTTCTCATTTAATAATTTTTTGATTTCTGCTCTCATGTCTTCTTGGATCCATTCTTCATTTAATAGGGTATTATTCAATCACCATGAATATGTGTGTTTTCTGTTATGATTTTTTGCTGTTGATTGCTAGGGTCATGGCATTATGGTTTGATAGGATACATGATATAATGCCTACTTTTAAAAATTTGCTGAGTTTTCCTTTATTAACCAGAATATGGTCTGTTTTGGAGAAGGATCCATGTGCTGCTTAGAAGAAGATGTATTCCGCTGATTTGGGTTGGATTATTCTATATATGTCTGTTAAGTCCATTTGATTTATGGAGTTGTTTAGGCTGGAGATTTCTTTATTGATTTTTTTTTGTTTTGATGATCAGTCTGTTGATGACAGAGGAGTGTTGAAGTCACCCAGTATTATTGTATTGAGGTCCACAAGTAGTTTTTATGTCATGCAGTAATTTATTCACATTGTTGGGAGCACTATTATTTGGAGAGTATATATTTACAATGATTATATCTTCCTGTTATAGGGTTCCCTTTACTACTAAGAAGTGACCTTCTTTATCTCTTTTGATTAGTTTATGTTTGAAATCGACTTTGTCAGATATAATTGCAACATTGCCTTGCTTTCTTGGGCCATACACATGGCAGATTTTTTCCATCCTTTCACTTAAGTCTCTGGATGTCATTGACTGTTAAGTGGGTCTCTTGTAAGCAGCTTATTGTTGTATTTTGTTTTTTGATCCAATCTGCTAATCTGTGTCTTTTGAATGGTGCATTTAAACCATTCATATTCAGTGTTATAAGTGTTTTGTGGTTCATAATCATTGCATATTATTAGTAAGTTCTGTGCTGTCTTGGTTGGGTATTGACAGGATGTACCTTTATTAAATGTCCTCTGATTGCAGGTTTTATGTAGTGATTGCTTGTTCTATCTGGAGTGTATCTTTGAGGATTCTTTCTAGGGCTGATTTTCTGTTCACGAATGCTGCCAGTTTGATCTTATCATGGAAAGTTCTTATTTCCTCCTCAAGTATGAAGCTGAGATTTGTCAGGTATGGTATTCTAGGCTGCATGTTGTGGTCATTCAGATCTTGAAAGATTTCTTTCCATGACCTTCTTGCCTCCAGGGTCTGGGTTGAAAAGTCAGAGGTAATTCTTATTGGTTTGCCTCTGAATGTGATTTTGCATTTCTCCTTTGCTGCTTTTAATATCATTTCCTTGATATCCCTGTTGTACATTTTGAATATGATGTGTCTTGGTGAGTTTTTCATTTGCTTAGGCCTTTTGGGTGTCCTGTAAGCTCCCTGGATATTGATATCTGACTCTATTTTTATATAGGAAAAGTTTTCTTTAACAATTTACTTAAGGATGTTCCTCATACTTTTCATTTGTGTTTCAATTTCTTCTTGTATCCCAATTACTCTCAGATTGTTTTTTCTCATTTCATTCCAGACATTTTTAAAATTCTAATCATGTTATTTAAGTTATTTTTCTTTTTTGTCATTTGTTCACTCAAGCTTGCTCAGCCTGTCTTCATTGTCAGAAATTCTTTCTTCAATAGCTGAGGTTCTATTTTCTACAGAAGTTAGTCTAGTATTAAATTCTTCCATGGTTCCTCTCATGTCATTGACTACAGATTTTAGCTCTGTAACTTCCTTTTCGAGTATGTCTATTTCTTTGGTGATAGAGTTTCTCTTGAGTTTTCTCATTTATTCCCTTCATTAACTCTTCTTTTAGTTCATTACTCCTTTTTGTTATCAGATCATTGATTATTTGTTCTAGAATTTCCTCCCAGTCCTTGGCTGTGGACTTCTTGCTAGGGAAGTTGTGGGTTTAAGGTGAATCTCTTCTAGTTTGATTCTTCATCTTTGAAGAGCCTCTTTTGTATTTTTGAATTGGGGTTCCCTGTGTGAATGCTAGACCAGTCTCTTTTTCACATGTCAAGGAGTGGGTATGACCCTGCCACTCTGGTGATCTCTTTCTTCCAGAATGCTGTTTCTGCCTGGAGTCTTATTTTGTTACACCTTTGGATCTAGGTTCCAGTATTCAGACTTTGGACCTAGAGAGGTTGGTGGGCTGCCCACTACATTATTGAAACTAAGGGATAGGAGTGTATTGCTGGGTGGTAGGGTCCCAGGGGAGTGGATCAGGCCAGACTGGACCAACCTATGTGCTATTCTGGGATCTGGGCTCCTTGGTGATGGGATGGGTCCAATAACTCTGTACCTTGCAGGTGTGCATTATAGCTGGATAGTGTTTGGATGTGAAGTCCTTGGAGGAGTCCAGTGCTCCTGATGTGGTGGGATTGGAGTCTTGGGAACACATGAGTGTGGGGTGGGGTTCTGCTCAGGTTTTTTTGTACTCCTTAAATTGAAGCAAATTCTTGGTCTGAGCTCTCTATTTGTTTCCCTTTAGGGTCTTTCTTTGTTGTAAGATTAGGGATTTTGTTGTGTCCCTAATTTGAGATGAGGCAATGTTGGAGAAGTTGAGTTCAGAGGTCTGATCCCTAACCTGTGCTCTACTAATGAACTTTGAGAATTTTCAGCTCCCCCTGAGCTAGTATGAGTTCATCAATTCAGTCAATGCATACAATAAGTAGGCATTGTAATAAGTAATAAATAAATTTGGTTATTTTGTATCAAATAAAATCAAAACTTAAATTCCACTTCTGAAACAAATGTTAGTGTTAGTCATTGCTTTTGGCAACCATAGAGTTTGACAATCCCCTATGTCAGGTTTCAAAGCATACAATAATTAATGAGTTTGACATTCACAGCCATAATGGTTACATAGCACTAATAATGGGGGTCAAATGGCTCCTAATTAGAAGCCAGGGAGAGAGGGGAAAGTAAGAGGAAGTTAGAGAGGAGGTTGTATTGTCTGAATGTGTACAGAGAGAAAATAGAGGAGGTGAAGGATTTGCTGGGGGGGGGAAGAAAAGAACAGAACAGAGAAGAGAAGGAAAGGAAATAGAAGGAAAAATGAAAAGACTACCAAAACAAAACAGCAGCTACAATCAAACTGACAAATAAACAAACAAGAAATAAAAAGGGGAAAAACACAGCAAGTATTTTTATGTATTCTTGAAAACTTATCCAGTTGGCAGTCAAGTGCACATCAAAAACTGGAAAGGAGGGAAAAAAGAATTAATATACACATATGAAGTAAAAAATAATAATAAAATAAAATTTTTCTTGCTGAAAACTTGGAAGTCTAATCTCTGAGGTCTCCTTTCTGTTACACAATAGGGGCAGATGTTAAGTATCCAACTAAGCTTTGTTAACAGGGATTTTTGGTTAGAGTTTATGCCATCTCAAAATTTGGGTGTTCTCCAAATCCTGGATTTTTCAGGGTAGAGGTTTCCATGAAGGTAATGAGTTGAGATGGCTTTAGAGCTCCCTCTGCTGGATGCACTCCTGGTCCCTCCAGGCTTTTTTCACTGAGACAGAGGACTTTACCCTCTTTACCGCCCCTTCTTGGGTTGTTGCATGAGCCTTCCAGCTGGGGTTTTGGATGTACCAGGTTAGCAAGGCTCCCCTGTGTTCTACAAACACGAATCCCCCCATGCTAACAGAGGGCAGGGCCTGTCTCACTCCTCCTCTTCCCAGTTCAGTCTCTGAACTGTGGCTGGGTCCTTGGTGCAATTGTGGAGTAGCTTGTTCTGAACTGCTGACTCACTCCTACCAGCCAAAATGGCTCCCATGAAGCCCTCTGATTTAAAAAAAAAAAACAAAAAAAAAAACTCATTTCTCCCTTATGCAGGCAGCTGAGTGTCAGCTTTCCCCTTGCATAGTGGAGGCAGAAGGAAGGTCTCTAACCCAAATTCATGGTTCTCTATTAGCCTGGGGTTCTCCTCAGCTGGTGAATCAGCTTCTCCCCCACTGGCTTGTTGCTAAGGGATGCTGGGCAAACTCAGGGTATATTTTTAATGTATAAAAATCCCTCTTTTCCCCACTAAGTATATCTCAGCTCTTCCAAAAGTCACCCTAAACTCTGAGCTCTATTTGTGATTATTCCCGAAATGCACCTCGTATTGGTGAAGCCATCTTGGAGATAAAGCAGTTAATCAGTCATTCCGCCATCTTTCCTCCCTTCTCTTCCTTCATTTTTAATGTTAATATCCTTGATAAGTAAAAACCAATTGTTTTATATATGTTCCTCAATGTGCATTTTTCTTTTGTCCCTTCATGTTTAAATTGATGCTATGCGTTTTTGGCTCAAATACTGCATAACCGGGCTAATGTCCTCAGACTAACACACACGGGAAGCACACCATTTCCTTATCAAAGGTATCAATTCTGATCATTTGGCCAAGAGGCTTTTTATTTTGCCCATTGTAAAATCAGTGTTTTTCACTTTTTAATTCTCCAAATTCTTCCTCATCCCCATTGCCCCAGACTTAGTATCCATTAATAGTGTTACAGTTGCACATAACTTTCTACTAGCTTTCTAATTGTATCTTTCTAGATATTTTTAGCCATCATTCCACAGTTAGATCTGTGTCAGCTAATTTTAGGTGTTGACCTGACTTGACTAGGGGGGCGACTAGATGGCTGGTGGTGCATTGTTTCTGGGTGTGTGTCATGAGAATGTTTTCGTAGGAGATGGTGAGTACTGTCAGACCGAGAGGAAAAGTGCATCTATCTATCATCTATTTATTATCGGTATGGACTCATGGATTCTTATTTTATTCAATGTGTTATGACCCTATTTAGTTTGGTGCTCAACTTTTTTTCTGACTTGGCAAGTTGGAACCCCTTCAAGCTGGCTCCATGAGACATTTTGACATGTCTCATTTTTACTTTTTGTGTTTTGTATTTTGCAGTTCCTCATTCTGTGGCACAAAATGTTCCAGGTTCATCTGTACCTTCCCTGCCCTAGGCATCGAGTATGCCATTTCTCCAAGGACTTGTAATACCTTTTAACAGAAGATGGTATTTAGTAATCCGGGCATAAGTGTGCCCATTGCTCCTGGGCCTAACTGCTTCTGGGCTTCTAGGCCCTTTCAATGGACAGGACTGGGGAGAAATTTAAACAATTCATCTTGAACTCAATATTTAAGCCTTGCAACTAAAGCAGTGATTTAGAGTTTACAGCACTTGCTTGGCATGAGCAAGGACGCGGGTTTGAACCCTATCACCACCTACACAACAAAGTGTCAGAGCAATGAAGGCCACATGAAAATCTAAATAAAATTGATTCTCTCTCTCTCTTTCCCTCCCTCTCTCTTAAAAAAAAGAATTGTCTAACCTAGGTACTTTTAGGCTTTTAAATTTGTCTTGTGTTTGATGACATTTTTTTAAATTCTGTTGACTAGCTCCTTCCCAAAATGTCTGAGGGATTTCTGCTATACTTCTACTTATTGGTCAGCAATTTCATTGCCTTGAGCTTTTGCAGCCTTCCAGGATCCAGTGTATCTATTTTAAATTCTGTGTGCAGAGCAGGTCCTCAAACATTCACATGGTTCCCTGACATGTGGCTTAAAGCCTGGATTTACATTGCCCGTCCACTGTGCATGTGTTTATTGTCTCAGAGCAATACGAGTTGATTAAGATCTAACTGTGGACCTAACATAGCAGGAAACTGATATTTCCTAATTTGTGTAATTTGACATACTTTAGGAAGAAAAAGGAGGCTAGTGGAGCAGAATAAGTCCTTGAACTAGCCTTTCCAATTAAGTGACCCAGAAATGCCCCTTTTCTCTATTTCCTTCCTGCCCCTGGAGAAGGGATAAGGGACTGAATGTGACTGAGATCTAACAATTGCACTGTGGCAAATGGCTGAACTGGAAGATGTGACAATTTGTTGCCTTTCCTCCAGTTTATCTAGCTATGCTTCCTGGAATCAAAATCCACAACTTAAGGTGGTTTAATAACTTGGAGTTACAAACCAAATAGCCCTGCTGTTCTCAGTGTTATAAGCACATATAATTGAACTCACTACAATTGAACAGCATATCATTATGGGTAACAGGAAATCTCTGAGGTGCTTCACTGTGGACTGAATGGGCACTTGGGAATTATAAACATGAGTTGGGCAGGCATTGGTTGAATGAGGAAGAAACAGATGATTGGGTGATTTTAATGGTTTTGTGGTCCCTTCAACTCTGATACTCTGTAGCGCTACCAACCTCTGTCACATGTAGACGTAGATAATTTGGCCCTCACTCACATGTGTTTTCTTTCTTAAATGTAGATGAATGAAAGAAACAGATTGCTTCCTCTACTGTACCCTGAAAGCAGTAGAAGACTGCAGAACGTAATTGTCTTCCTTTCTTCCTGGAAAAAAATTGTGAGCACTTAGTAAAACTGTATACCCAAAGAAAGTTTAAAAACATTTTTTTAATTTGAAAATTATTGTAATTATGTTTTGACAAGATCAAAGAACAGGTTAATTTTAAAATCCATTGTCACAGTAATGTCATGACTATATAAGTCAATGATTTTTTTTTGGTGGTTATCAAAGATTTTCATCTGGTTAGCTAAGTATATCTGGGAGGTTAGTTATCCATAGAAGAGGCAATTTCTAAGATTTTGGAGTATATTTCTAAATCATTGTATAACATATCAAATTTATATATGAGGCAATAATTTCCTAAAGAACAAGGATGCCTTAAATTTAGAGTTCACTCAAATAAATATGATACATTTTCATTTGGAAAAGAAAATATAAGATTTGAAAAAAGGAGAGCAATGACGGCTTCACAGAATTTCAGGTGAGATGGCAGATGATGAATTGTTTCTGCATGTAGAAAGCCCTTAAAACCTCATCAAGACTTCATAAACAGTAATGACAGGGATAGCTTACCCTGTACTCCAGGGCCAGGTGCACAATGGAATAGGGCAAGCGTGGTATATCTCAGATAAATGCAAGCATAGCAGAACCTCTTGTCAGTCTGAAAATTAATTTATTTAGGAAGAGAAAACCACATCACTTTAGCCCTTTACTGGAACATACAGGGACCTTCATGGAGCAGCTCTGCTTGTCTATCTCATAGATACACAATGTCCAAAATACCCAGTTTCCTACTGAATCTGATGATGGTTGGTAGCCCAGATGTTGATTTGAAGGAAAATTGTTACATTGCATCTTCAAAACTGAGCATGGCATGAGATGATATTCAAGGGAAAGATGCAGTCGAAATTTCATATCCTCTTGGAAATGAAAATCACATCATCTGCATGATTATAGTTGTATGTGATTTCTATCATAATCACATACAGCAAGGATTCTATTAACACCCCAAATGATTATATGGAACTTGAAAATATACATTTGCATGTGATTTGATCAGAAGCTTAAAGGGAAAATTTTTATTAGTACCTGGTTTTGTCATTGTCATTTTTATTGCTTGGTTTTTCCCTTTTGCTTTGTTTTTCCACTAAGAAAAAAAAAGCATTAAGTTGGTCCCAGGGTAAGTACTTTTTGTGACAATTTTGTTCACTAGAGACATAAAATTTAAACATACTAAAAAGTTGCTAATTTTGCTTGCCTTCCCCTCTACTGGAAAAAAAATACCAGTTTTCCTTTGGGGTAATAGATTTGTTATTCTCCACCCAAGTATCCAAATGGCACTCTACAATATCAGTAATACAGCCCTGATTTTCAAGGATAGCACAATGTTCATTTCAGGAAAAGACACCTGACCTAAGTGGACCAATCAGAGTGTATTTTGGAGTCATGAGGGAGCTTTCTAAAAGAAATGTTCCTTAATTTATGCATGAACTAGCGTGGACTGGCTATCTTGCCTCCCATGATGTCTAAAAATAAGCCATCATAATGGGAAATTGGGCAGAAAGAAGGAAAGAATTGCACTGGAGCAATAGTTCAGCAGTAGAGAGCTTGTCTGGCATGTGCAAGGACCTAGGTTTAAGCCCCAGCACCACATGCACAACTAAGTGTCAGAGAAACTAAAATCAGATGAAAAAACATAAATAAAATTCATTCTTTCATTCTCTCTCTCTCTTTAAAAATAAAAAGAAAAGAAGACAAAGAAAAAAGCCTGGTTTTGCTGACATTGAGTCCTGTACTCAAACAATTTATATAAACAATTTTATATATGTATATATATATGAAATTTTAATCTATTTGATTCAATAAATACATTTACTTGCCAAAATAGCATGAATAAGGTGTCTACTATGCAACAAAGATATTTAATATGATTACTGAATTAAAAGTGATGCCTATCCTTATCCTCCCTTGAAGGTACTGCAATATTCATATGGAAAAAAAACTAGAAGAAAAATTGCTGCATAGCTAGCAATGCCTCAGAAACTACAAAGTTCATTCAAGTATACAATTGTATTAAGTGCTAATGCAAAATATGCTTAATAAAAGTTAATGTTACTCTTTTGTCAATTGAACACAAGGAAACCATATTATCTACTTTTTAGAGTTCACCCATCTTTTCATTTATAATTCTATTCCAACATCTTTTGTAAAATAATTGACTATTGTTTAATTTCCCTGAAACTTTAGAAAGAAAATTGTCTAAAGGCAACCAACCCTCATGGTATCTTGCCTCTTCTCTTCTTTTCTTTTTCTTGTTTCTTTTTTCTTTTCTTTTCTTTTTTTTTTCTTTTATTCTCTTTTATTGGGGTGGTGGGGGAAGAGACTTTACAACTTTTCTTGTAGCATATTCTGTGTATGATCCTAAAAACAATGGTATGTGCTGGGAAATAAGTTTTTGACAATAATCTGAAACTTCAAGTTCTTCAAGTTAACTGGACATAAAATTCTAGATTGGAAATGATTAATTTTCCCCCCACAGATTTGGAGACAACATTCAATCATCTTCTAGCTTTTAGTCATGCTATTGAGAAACACAGTGCTCTTCTTACATCCAGTTCTTGGTGTTGACTTGTATGCCACCATCCCCAGTCCTCAGCATTCATAGACACTTGCAATCCCCTGTCTTCAACATAGCACCTTTTCTCACTCTGGTGAACATTGGTCACAGGACTTTATTTCCTTGGTTAGACTGACTGTACTCTGTGAACATCTGGGAACCACAGGCAATGATTTGGAGCACTAGTAAAGTAAATCTGTACTATGTGGTGGCTGCAGACTATTTGATGTAAAAAAGTCCTAAGTGCAATCCATTATAAGACATATCCAACACTTATGCTATACTTGCTCAATGTGGGCATTTGGCAATGAGGACAATAAGAATAATAATTGCATCAAATTGGGTTCTTCCACATAACCTTCTCTGCTGTAGCAATTCAATTCATGCAGTTGTATGTAACTAATTCAATCAGTCACTTGCATGTTTTCATGTTAATTACCTCCTGCATATTAAATTTATTTCCCCCAATCATGACTCAGAATTTAATTTTCCTTTTTAATTTGTCATATTAAGAGGAATCACATGATAGACTGCATTTTCAATCATCTGTGCACAGATTGCCTTCAGTGACAGGCAAACCCAAGGGCTGTAGTTACAGCTGAAGAAAAATCCAAAGACCTTTTGAATATTGCATAAGCACATATGGGATTGTCTGCTTTAGCATCCTATGAGAATGAGGCTGATCATATTGTTCTGAAGGAAACAAATTATAGGAAAGCTTTTGCCAGAATCTATTGAAATCATCTTCTGTTACTTGGGGGTTGTTTTTTTATTCCAGATGCTTGTAATTAATTCCATATTCAAAGCCTTTCTTCTCAAAGCAAAAAAGATAAGCTACTTTCTAAGTTTTTAAAGGGTTACAGGTGAGAAAGTTTCTTAATTTATTTTCTTGGAGAAAACAAAATATAGCAAGGCAGCGTTATAATCCCTTTTAAGAATTTATTGAAATGTCAAATTCTGGGGGACTGGAGCTGTATGAGGAAAATGAATAAACAGCAGATTAGCATTTAGACAATATTCTTTCATTGTTTGACTATAGAAAATAATGCTGAATAGAATTAATTTGGAATTTGGCAGGAATTTGAATAGTAGAGGTGAAGCATGCAAATAATTGAGTAAATTTGAATCTTGTAGCAACGTTTATTGGAATAAATTAAGGAATAGCATGATAACAAAGATTCCTTTGGAAGCTCTAAGTATAAAACAAGAAAGAAAGAAGGTTTATATTTATCTAATCATTTTCTGGAATTAAAGAAAACTATTTCTTTTTTTTTTTCCTTTAAAATCAGATTATTTTTTAGTACCAGTGTGATTGAGGACTAAAATCCTTCATTGGTAATAACCATTGAAACTACAATTTTTTGGTGAGTTGTTCAAGCTAGAAATGAGATTATTTCAAACCCTCTCTGTCCAATTTCTGTGAAAAATAGATGAGACGAGACTACCTTACTAGGTATGTGGAGCCTTTGGATAATTTCAGATAAAGAAAGGGAATATCTCTTTTAATGGAAAGTTTTCTTCTAAACAAAGAATGATTCAGACAATTTAATTACTGTAGTTTGTGGGACATAGATTGTGGACAGTTGAGCTACTTCACCACTCTCATTTAGATCTAATTAGAACTAGATGGCCTATTTAAATGTTTATATGCAAAAATGATTATTTTTAATGAACAAATTTTAAAATAGCCTAATTTAGAAAGCTATTTATTTCACTGATGAACTCCCCAGACTTGCATTGGACTTAATCAAATCACACAACCGAATGGAATCCATTTAATTCATTCATTCTCCTTGCCCTACAGTATGACCTTTTAGGACATTGTGGACAAATTCCTTCAGAATGTATCTTAAAATGCCATAGTCTATTTTCTTCAGTATAGAAAATAGTGGTATATTCTATCTGGTAGAAGAGTCTAGAAAGGAAGGAAATGGAGCTTTGCCAAATGCTATTGTGAGTAACTAAAGGGTCAAAGAACTTCTGTGGGGACTACTTACCTTATAGAAGGCAGCGATAAGAACAAAACCACAGCTGCCTAGAAGGCCCTTTGGATGAGAAGTCCTCATCTTAGGAATGCCACTCACTCAACTTTGCATTCCTTACTCTTCACTCCCACTGGATTGAGTGGGTACCTGTGTTGAAGAAAACCCTTACTCCACCTATAATATTTTTTTCCTTTCTTTTTCTTTCTTTCTTTTTTTTTTTTTTTTTTTTTTTTTTTTTTTTTTTGTCAACAAGAAGAGAGGGAGGGATCAGAGAACCTGAGCTACAAGTATAGGTGTGGCTAAATAAAAACCACATTTCACCTAATAACAGGTGCTGGAGAGGAAAATTGCTTAAGAAGAGGTGCTTGGTCTTCTGCTCACGTATGTTGTACAATCTTATAATCTGAATAAGCCACAAATAATCAGAAAACTAGAGAAGTGAGAGGTGATGGACAGGTGGTACTTTCTTTTCCCTCTCTCCCTACCCTCTTCCTTTCCTAACTTTTTCTCCCTCCCTTTCCTTTTTCTAACTTCCCCTTCTGCTCCCTCCCTAAGTCTCTTCACTAATCAAATGGAAGTTTTGTATATAGACTTGATTTACTAGACATATTTAGTACAATTGGCTGTTATTAAATCAACTTTAATTTGTCATTACTAATATCCAAAAGTGAATTAAGTAGAAAGAAAAACACTTTCCAAATCCGTGAATTCCCTTACCAAATCTGATACTACAATCTATGTCACTTGAGTACAATTACATTATTTGGGCATAATGATAGTGATCTGAATTTATAGATCTCCTAAAATCAAGAGTAGAGTTGAAAGATCTATCACATTAGTATAGATATGCAAGAATAAAAAAGCCATTGGAGTTAAGACATTTCAAGACCCATTGGTTTTTCCTGACCATATTTGAACATAAAGTCACCACACATTTCTTGCTTTAGACTATTTAAATGCTAAATGTAAAATTAGAAACATTTAATTTACTTCAACATAAAATAATTTTAAAAATTGAAGAGGCTAACAGATGTCTTTTATCTATGATCCAAACGAAACTACCATTCAATTGTGTATTGATAGTTGATGGTAGCTAGATCTCAAAGAATTTATCATGAGTAATCTAAATAGTGGTCCTATTGCCAAATAGTATAATCTGTTGTAAAAGGCATTTTGATGTTATAATTCAAAGTGTTTTCTGCATTCATACCCCATCACTTTACTTTTTAGGATAGCCACTTTATGTTGTATCTTTGACTTTTCAGCATCTAAGTCCCCTCATATTTTACAAGAATCCTAAATTAGAACTTAATGGAGACAGTGCCCACATTCAAACATAGAAAAGCAAAGAGCTAGGTCTTCTCTTTCCCTGACCATGATCATACTGCTTAGACATGACCTAGCCTCAGTGGAGTGGATGCTACTGCCAAGGGTTGTTTTTAGTTGTTGTTATTCTTGCTTGTTTTAAGAGAGAGAAGGAGAGAGAGAGAAAGAGAATCAGTTTTATTTAGTTTTTCATGTGGCTTTTGTTTCTCCGACACTTCATTGTGTACGTGCTCATGGGGTACAACCCGCATCCGGACACATGCCAGACAAGTGCCAAAACCACTTAGCCACCACTCCAGTCCCCTGCCAAGGGTTTTAAATCTTGAATAAGTACATAAGTGAAAGGACCACTGGGTTTCCTTTACAGGAGCAGTGATGACAGAGTACATAATGGTGGCAGTGTCCTGGCAGATGAGAACTGCTAAAGAGATTGTTGGGATTCCAGCTTCCTGATTTTTTTTTCAACTATATATTTTCAAAGCATGATTCTTTACTTTCCACCAGTTCTTTGAGTTCTCAATTCTTTTCAGTCATTTCATATTTGGTTAACAGAGTCAGATTTAGTAACTGTGGTAGACAGAAACACTGGTCTTGATTCTTAGCCTCCCCCTTTTTTTCCAAGCCCCTTTACCTGTGACTTTCCTGGCCTTCCTGTCTGAAGTGGTGTGTTCTTCCCCTTGCCTTGACTTTTGGCTTTGCCATAAACTTGCTTTGTCCATTGGCATATAGATTGAAGTGATAGTGGTCAGTACTGAGTCTAGACCTTAGAGGACATCATACTTCTCCTTGACTTTTCATATTTCTGTGATTGCCTTGAGAGAGCTTCCCTTGGGTACATTTTATTTCCTTAGCCTATACCCCAGAATGTGAATAGAAGGACATATGCCTAAGGTTCAGTGAGGAACAAAGTCCAGCTGGGCCCACAGCCTGAAGCAGCACCACTTCACCAAGCCCAGCTAGATGAGTTGGCCCTAAAAAGAACCATCAATGTGTGATTTCAGCAGAGATTTGCAGAACCAAACATCTTGCATTGTCCTGTAGATTACTAACAAAGATTTTATGCCACTGAGATTGTGTACTGTGTGTGTTTTCCAGCATGACTGTGGTAATCATTAGCTGATAGGTATCTATTCTTTGCAGTGGAAAGCATTCAAACTGATGTTGATACATGAAGACAGTTTGTTTATTTGTGTGATCTTATCTTTAGTTCAGTAAATTCTATTCAGTTTTAGCAGCCATGTTTTCCTAATCTCTCTTCATTGATCCTTTGCACAATTAGTTTTTTTTACCAAGGAGGTGTATAGCAAGGCTTCTGGGTATGGCTTTTATAAGAAAAGTTTGTTTCATTTTATTTCTTTCCTGATAGAAGGGGATACACGGGGAGAATAGTTATCTTTTCTGTTCTCTGCTCCTCATCCTTGGAGCTGGGGCTTCAAACCACTCCTGAATACAGGAGGGACAGTCTGAACCTAGGTGTATGAGGCCACTCAGCCAATATGAGACTGTCCTCCTGCTTCTGAGCTTTGCATTGTGTAAGATAAAGCATTTTTTATTACTTTAAAGGTGCTTGAGTGGGGTTTTCTTTACTGCTATTGAGAGTACTCTGTTATGGGTATAGGGTTTATGCATGTAGGGACAGGAGGATTGAATATAGTGGAAAGTCCAGGGTATGGGCAAAATAGTTACCATCATTCCTCCTGAAACTATTGGCATAGGTCAGCAAGTGATCAGTGATATATAACCTGAGGTCAGGTGAAAAACACCCACATCTACCTGGCTTTTCCTCTACACTTCCTGCTACATCATTATTTATTTTTCATGGACTGTTTAAAAGTAAACTAAGGGGTTGGAGCGGTGGCTTGGCAGTTATGGTGCTTGCCTGGCATGCGCGAGTTCATGAGTTCAAACCCCAGCAC
>PVKS010018694.1:0-39660 GCA_004027875.1 Aplodontia rufa | reverse complement strand
GAGTTAGGATGGGAGCGTGGAAGGTAGCCTGGCACCCAGGTGCTCAGTACACACAGCGATTGCCACCATCATCATCCTCATTGCCGCATGTCATCTAGAATGCTGTCTCCCTCCTGAAGCACCCTCCCTGCTCGCTGCCCTCCTCCCAACCCCGTCACTTAGCTAGCCTCTGCCCTCCACCTGAACTTTGGAGATGTCACTTCCTCCAGGCAACCACCTCTGACTCCTGCCTCCCCACCCTGGAGCCAGACCACAGCTTCTGCTGGTCCCCACAGCAGCTCTGCTGGCCTCACAGCTCCTGTCACCTTGGGCTATGATTTTCTGTTCTTGTGCCTCTCTTCCCTCACATCAGACCCTTTATTTATTCAGCATATATTCCTTAAATGTTTCCAGTTCTTAGTGCGGGGGTAAATTTCACAATACAGATGAAAGCTCTGGGCCCATGGCGCTTACCTTCTGTTCTAGTGAGGGAGACAGACGAACAAGTACGTGGGTAAGTCGCACAGTCAGCTGGAAGATAAGCAACGTGGGAAAAATGAAGGCAGGCCATGCATGGGAGTGCTGGGTGGCAGGGTGCTGTAGTTTTATGGAGGGTAATTAGGAAGCTTTCTGCTGAGAAGGTGACATTTGTGCAAAGACTTGGAAATGAGGATTGAGCCATGTGGACAATGGCAACTGCAAAGGCCTTGTGGCTTGGTGCTTGTAGGTTGAATCACAGCCCCTAAAAAGATGTGTCAGAGTCCCAAGTGCCAGCATCTGTGAATGTGGCCTTGTTTGGAAACAGGGGCATTGCAGTTGGGTAAAGTCCTACTGGAATGGGGTCCACTAGAGGGGGACCCTTACTCCAGTGCGCCTGGTGTTCCTACAAGAAGAGGAGAGGAAACAGGCAGAGGCACACAGGATAGAAATCCCTGGAACAGGAGGCTGAATCAGGGAGCACCAGGGGTCCCATCAGAAGCCAAGAGACAGGCCTGGAGCAGCTCCGGCCTAAAGCCTCTGGAGAGAGCATGGCCGCAGACATCTCAATCTGACACTTCCAGCCTCTGGAACCAAGACAGCAGAGATTGCGTTTGAAGGCCCCTGGTTGTGGTCATTGCTGCACAACTCTGAGGAACTCGTATGAGGAACAGTGAAGAAGCCAGTGTGCTGAGGAGTGAGAGGTGACATCAAGAGGGGTCTCCCCAGGGCCAGTCTCAAGGAACCCAGGCCTCTGCACTTCAAGTAGAGGGAGCTGTGAGGGCCTGGCACATGGCCCCACGCCGAGCTTCCTGAGCACAGGAGTTCGTCTTGGTCACCCTGGTTCCCAGCAGCGTGCGCAGAACAAACCTGGACTGCTGGGCTAGAGCAGTGGCTCAGTGGTTACGGCGCTTGTCTGGCATGCGTGAGGACGCAGGTTCAAACCCCAGCACCACGTGCACAATGAAGTGTCGAGCAACAAAAGCCACTTGAAAAACTAAATAAAATTGATTCTCTCTCTCACTGTCCCTCTCTCTAAAACAAACCAAACAAAAACAATCTGGACTGCTTTCCTGCCTTGCTGTCCTGGCCGTGGGTTCTGGTTTGGTGATTACGAAATATATAATGTAGAGGGGAAAAGGAAGAATGACCAGGTTCTTGGAACCTGAAGGATGCTCTAATAATTGTAATGTCCAGTCATTAGAAGAATACGATATTTACTTGGAATGCCTACAGACTTTTTTTTTTTGTGGCAAGACACATTTTTCGTCTTAAACCCTTATTGTTGGTTGTTTTGTATTTTCATTAGAAAATGGTGCATTTTTCATGCCAGGCCCTAAGATATCGATTTTCACCTTCTCAGTGTGGCTGATGCATTGCATAGATGAGCTTCCATTCCTGCTCCCGAGCCTTTCAGGGCTGGATGTCTGTAGGCACATTATTACAGGGAAGCATCGATTCTTGCCAAGCACAATATGCCTTCTCTTTGAGGAAATGAAAACCATGACAAATGAAAAGTCATTTTTCAAAGTGACTTTGATTCCTGTAGTTTGTGATCCAACAATGAGGCCTGGGAGATGGAACCCTCGTTTGGGGTGATAATTATTTGGCTGCAAATATGAAGGAGCACATTTCTACAGAAGGAGCCCTCGGCGGATCCACGCAGCCTGACGACGCGGTGGACGCTCTGACCGCACAGCGCTTGGCAGCTCTCAGGGCGTGGGCGCGTTTCACAGTTCAGGAACTCGCATCCCGCTGAGGCCAAGGGTCCGGGTTCCATTGCGCTTTGTGGGGATCGGGTTCAAGAAGCAGTCTCTTTCCTGTGACCACATAGTAGACCCGGGTCTGTCCAGATTTGGCAGGGCATTCAGCCAAGATGAGTCTTCTCAAAGCAGGGTGGATGGAGAAGCACAGGATGCTCTGGTAACGGAACGTGTGCTGGGAACTTCTGTAACCAGCTGGTGACCTCAGTGACCTGTTCAACCTCTCTGAGCTTCCCGGGACCCCTCTCTAAAGTGGACATGAGCATCTCCATGCTGCCCTCCCTGGACGACTGTGCATTCCCCAGGAGATAATAGAGAAAGTGCTTCGTGCATTGTCAAGGGCCCTTCATACGCTGAGGATAATTGCTGAGTGGATGAGAGCTTTATTGTAGAGGCTGTAATTTCTGCAACATTAATAACAATAATAGCTTTTTAAAAACAGAACCATTACTGTGTGCCTGCCATGGTGCCTAGTGCTTCACGTGGATTATCACGTTTAACTCTAATTATGGCCCTAAGAACTCGGTGCTGATGTGAGCACACCCATTTTGCAGAGGAGGAAAACTGAGGCTTGGAGCTATGATGCGATTTGTTGAAGGTTACAGATCTAGCAGAGTAGAGTTCAGGCTTGGCTCCATGGGACTTCAAAAGCCTGGGAGCCTCACTCAGCTTCCTCTGTCAAAGCAATACAGGATCCTGAAATGAGCTAGTGCAAATTCTATTACAGATGGGGAAAACATCCGCCAGAAGAAGGCAGGGGGCCCCAACCAATTCCAAGGGCTCCTTCTTGCCTGTTCTTTTGCTAAATTATCCTCTACTCTCTGTTCCTGCTGTTCATTAATCAAGGGTTAGTTTGGCCGGTAGATGTTGATAGTCAGATGCAATGTATGGATTTTGTTTTTAACTCCAGGATTAAAAATAATAATAATAAGGTACATTTTTAAAATAATTGGAAAATTTAAAATATGGATTTATTTTCGATAATAATATTCATGACTATTCTACACTTTTTAAAAAGTGTAGAGTAGGAATGTACATGGGAGAATGCCCTTATTCTCAGGAAATGCATCCCAAGGCATTAGGAGTGAAGTGGTCTTATGTTTGCAAACCACACTCAATCCATGGGGAGAAAAGAGGGAAGCACATGTGGGAAAAGATTAATGGTTGGTGAACAGATAAAAGGTATCTGAGCTTCAGTTGTACAATTCTTTTAACTTTTCCATGGATTTGAAAATTTTAAAATAAATCGTAGCAGTAGAGGGAAAATGAATCAAGGGAAGATGGTTATTTGCTGAGCACCTTTTAGGAGCCAGGCTCTGGGCCCCGCATTCACGTAGGTTCATTTGTTTCTTGCGGCTTCTCTGTAAGGTAGGTATTGTTATCCCCATTTTGCAAATGATCCAGCAAAGCACAGAGAAGGTAGGTGGCCTGCAAAAGTCACACAGTAGGTGAGTGGTTTATATACAGGTCTGCGTGAAGCTAAGTGAAACTTTGGCTTAACCCCAAGTGAACCATCTTCCCTCACCCCTGTGGTGACCCTCCTCTCCTGTTTTTTCATATTGGGAATGCATGCAGAAATTACTTCTAATATTCCAATAGGAACTCTAAAGTCTTTATTTAAAAACACCCTACCCTCTTTATCAGGGTCCTCAATGAGAAGCACACACACACAAAAAAAATGAGGAACTCCAAGTAGCAAAAGTTTCATCCGCAGGCTGGAGACTCCTTAAGAAGGAGAGTTCTGGAAAAATAAATGTTGACATTTGATGCCACAGGAGCACCAATTTAAAAAGGCACTTTAAACCAAAATTGATTTCACGGAAAATCAATATTGAAAAATCAGAGTTGGATTCCGATGAAATATCAGTCTCTTGATGTTTATTGACTTGGGTAAATGTTGGCATTTACAGCCCAGAATTAAAATAATAGAATTTCAGAGCTAGATAGGACCTCTGAGATCATCCTGGTTACTGCCAATATCTCTTTCTGGGCTGTGCTTGACTGGACATTGTTTCTATTATGTTCAACTAGCCCATCTTGAACTGTGTTTAGTTTTATAAATCTCCTCGTATCTAGGTTCATGGGCACAAGGTCTAATTAATATTTTATTTTTTAAAAAAGAAGATCCAGAGCCGGGCATGGTGGTGCACTCTTATAATCTACCTCAGTGGTTCAGGAGGTCGAGGTAGGAGGATCACAAGTTCAAAGGCAGCCTCCGCAACTTACCAAGACCCTAAGCAACTTAGCAAGACCTATCTTAAATTAAATAAGAAGGTCTGGGGATGTGACTCAATGGTTAAGCACCTCTGGATTCAATCCCTGGTACCAAAAAGAGAAAAAAGAAAGAAAGAAAGAAAAAACAAAGAAGAGCCAGGCCAGGCTGAAACTAAATCTGTTGCTTTGTAAAGGAAGAAACTGGCAAGAAGTGGTAGGGAGGGGACTTGCCTGAGGTCACAGAGCTGGAGGCCATACTTCCTGTCTGTTTAAGCTCCTCGAAGTCTATCAGTTGTATTCAATCGTAAAGGAACAGGGTAGCAATGGTTTGTTCACGATGGTTTGATGGTGAGGTGGGAGTCATGTTCAACAGATGTCAACTGGAGAGAGAAGAAAGAGACAGACAGAAACAGATTTTTCCCTTGGAGGAAGCATCTTCTGGATACGATGCAGAATACACCATTATATTAGAGATACTATTGTTTCATCCCAATGCGCTTTTATCTGCCTAATTAAATCCTGCACACAAACCCCCAACTATTGTGATCAAACAATCCCACAAAGTCAAGGCGACAAAAAGGACACAAGACTGGTAATTACGCAGTGTGGCTTCCCTTCCAAGGGGTGCTGTGATTAAGCCATTTAGAGGAATCTTGTGGAATAAAGGTGGGTGCCCTTGCTGACATCTGAGACCAGAGACAGCTGCTGCAGGATCAGTTGGCCCCGGGGGCCTGGCGGCTGTGGGGACATAGGCCTGTGACGTCGTGGGTAAAAGTCACATATTTTGATGATGGCAAGAACAGGAATGACAGCTCCTCTTTTTGAGCACTTCCTGTGCCCTATCATCACGCTAAGCTTTTTATGTGCCCCTTTCTTTTAATCTTCACGGACAACCCAATTGGATGGATGCGATCTCATTTTATGGAAGAGGAAACTGGGGCTCCGATTGGGAAGGGGACTTGCTCAAGGTCCCACAGTGTGCAGTAGCAGGGCCAGGCCAGGTGCAGTTCCACCTGCCTGCTCACCCAGCTCTGGATGCCTCTCCATCCTCACACCTGCTGGATCGATGGGGCTTTGCCAAGAGTATTTGACCCTTGAACACCCTTCCTGACCTTGCCAAGCTGTTCCTCCAACCTGGAGTCCTCACTGAGCCTGTACCCAGCAGCCCACTCCCGGTTCAGGCAGGATACAGGTCTGCTGGTCCATACTGGGTCTGCTGTGACTTCAGCCACCTGTTTATTGAAGCACTTTTGTGGTAATAAGGGGTCTGTGTCTCCCAGATTCACTGCAGGAATGGTAAGGAATTCATGTTATCGAGTGGTCTCATCAGGGACCCAAGTGAGCTGAGCACGTGGGAAACTGTGTCCCACTGCCATCCTCCCGTGTGGGATCTTAGATTCCTGTGTGGGCCATGGCACTGTACTGATGATGTGCATCATTATGATTCCAACAAGCACGAGAACGTAACTATGGGACAAGCAACAGAAACTCAGCAGTGCCCCATATCCGCCAGTGCTACCCGCTTGCCCAGGCTGCGTTGGTGGCCCAGTCCTCTGGATGTCCCCACTCCTTTCTGACTCTCTCACTTAACTTCTCAGGCTGCCTTTTATTTCTCTGTGCCCATGTCACCTCGCTGACCAGACCCTCCCCTCATCTGGGAACAGCTGGTCTCACTTACCTTGGGACCCTGCCTAGCTGTCTCCCAAGTGTGTTTGGGTTGCGCGTAGTTTAGTATTCAGACACGCGCATGTCTGGCAGAAACTTGCGACCATCCGTCACAAAGAGGATGTGCTGTGGTGTGCCGGGAAGCTGTTTGCATGCAGCTCAGCACCTTGTGAAGATTCTAGGTCTCTGCACCTTCAGAACGTGCGTGGAGGAGAGCGGCTCACCGCGGCACCGGGGAAGCCTGGAATGTGGATTTACACTGTCAGGGGGATTGTGAGGCACGGTTCTGCATTTTGAGAGTGGAACAATTTGAAAATGCCTAAATCTGTCCCTGTGGAATGTGGGAAATAGGTTCAGACAGCATTGCCTTGAGGGTCCAGCGTGACCTCATCTAGCCAGAACTGGCCAGGATCCTGCAGGTTCCAGCAGAAGCTCCGGCAGGCGTCTGCTTAGGGCCTCGCTCGCACCTGGCTCTACTCGTTCCGCGCATGCTTCTCAGCAGCAGTGTTAGATTTGATTTCCAATCTACAGCAAATCAACCAGTTAGGAGCGGCACAGGGGTGAGGGAGTCATGTTGTCAAAGCAGGCAGTGACCGTGACAGCTCACCATCCGACCCGGGGAGGGGAGAAATTCAAGACCTAAGGGTTAAAAAAGCACTTTGGGAAATTAGGATGGAGGGTAAAATGTCATTCAGTAGCCTGTTCCTTTGTGTTAGCTTTCTGTTACGGTGATAAAGTCCCTGAGATATTAACTTAAAAGGAGGAGAGGTTTACGTTGGCTCACAGTTGCAGAGGTTTGAGTCCATGGCCACTTGCTCCTGCTGCTCCGGGCCTGGGGCGGCACAGTACATCGTGGTAGGGGCAGGTGGTGGAAGAGGCCTGTGCACCTCCTGTAGCCAGAGAGCAGAGAGAGACAGGCAGAGACCAGGGTCCCAAGATCCCCCTCCAGGACACATCCCCAGCCACCTAACTTCCCTCCGCTAGGCTCCACCTCCTGAAGGTTCCACTGCTCCCAACAGCACCACGGTCCGGCAACCAAGCCTTTGGTTTGGGGGACATTCCTTCATGAGGGGGCTTCATGAGGGGGCTTCCTGTGCTCCCACTGGGGCTGGGGCTTTGCTTTCATAACCATCTGTTGCTCTTGGTAAGTCATTTAACCTTTCTGAGCCTCAGTTTCCTTATTTTTAAAGAGAAATTGCTTATTGGGTTTTGCTGTGTCAAGCCATGCTCTCAGCTGTTAATGTGAGTGAACTTGAATTTTGACAACTTACTATGAAGGAATCACAGATTCTCAGTGCTAAGAAGCTGAGGTGCAGAGCAGATGCAAACCTACCCGAGCCCAGCACAGTGATCAATGGCAGAAGCCAACCAAGGCCAGGCAGCCAGACTCCAGAGTCACGTTCCTGACTGTGGGACCTATTGTGGGAGCGGTCGTCGTCCCTCCACCACAGAGCACTTGGAGAGGTGATTTAAATATGTGCAAAGGAGCCCAGCACAGTTCTGTGGGCACTGAGTGGTCTGGAAGGATCTGGGCTTTGAACAGGACCCTTTGTTTGGGAGAGCAGGGAGACCGCGGTGCTTATCCCTGGAGAGTGAGGCTGGAGGGGAGGGCACAGCAGGAAGCTTTAATTTCCCATTTTATACGTTCCTATTTTATTGTTGGAATTTTCTGCAAATGTGCTTATTACCTTAGTAATTTTTTTAAAAAACAATGTTCTTGGGGAAAAGAGAATGTAAATAATAAGGACTTGTCTGAAACCTGCAGGGATGCCTAAATGTAGATTATATTCAAAAAATGAGTCCATTGGAAACAAGGTACAAGTTGGTGCATTTGAAGTCATAACTTTAATGGTCTAGACTTCAGTTCCACGGAACATTTGGTGTCCTGTCATGGGCCCCACTGTGGATGTGACCTGTTGCTGTGCCGAGATGGGCCTGTGTCTGTCCTCATTCCTGGGTATCTCTGGGTGCTTCTGAGATTTGGAGCTGGGTATCCAGGCCTCTGTGTAGGCAGTGGGGCTGCACTCTGGGGCAGAGGTGATCAGAGGTGGGTTGGTCAGCAGCCCTGTCTCAGGAGCCCATTGGTGAGAGGCAGAGATGACCTGGCAGCCCAGGGTTGGCCCGAGGACAAGCCTGGGAGCAACTCACTCTGATAGAAGGGTCTAGAAGGTGGCATGTCAGCTGAGTGTAGGAGGAGAAGGCTTTTGATGGAAAAGACTTCAGGGTGAGGAGCTGTTCCAGACTGAAAGAGCATCATAGGAGAGAGAAGATCTACTTAGTCTGAGAGGCCATTTCTGGGCACTAAGATCACTAAGACTTGCATTAAAAAAAGCCAGGGCCTGGGTACAGCAAGGTGGCATCTCAGTTTCTGGTGGAGTTCTGTAGGACTGATCTTCATGCATGCCTGCTGGCCTTCTGTCCTTCATTCCTCCCTCTCTCCTTGCCCTTCCTCCTCTCCCTTCCTTCTTTGCTTTCTGTTTTTATGGTACCCAAGATGTGTTCAATCAAGATAATAAGATACAGACATGGAGATGAGTTCATGAAGGAAGATGTTTCTGCACAGTTCCTAGAAGCAGGAGGTGGCATACCACAATGGACCACGGCAGAGGCAACAGGGCCACACCACTCAGGGCCACGGAGGGGGCAAGAGGCAGAGGGGCGAGGGGGAAGTGTGGGCAGAAACTTTCTGTGGTTTGCACAGAGAGGATTGGAAGGAACAGAGTGAACGGGTTTACTATTGACTTGTTGGAATAAATTCCGTGGCTCTGGGGTACAGGACCTCTCTCTCCCTGGTTGTCTGGTACCCAGCCCTGGGCTGATTAGGGCAGGTGGGTGGTGGCCCAGAGTGCAGGAGCCTGTTTGGGAGGAGGTTTGGGTTGTGGGCTGTGGGTTGTTGGTTTGGGTATAAAAGTCTCGCAGGCAAGTCGTCTGCTCTTTCTAGAACTCACTAACCTTGGGAAGGGGCTCGCTCCTGGGTGGGCAGAAACACGGAATGTCAGAGCAGCAGATACAAAAAATAAAAGATGTGGCTGATCCTCCCTCCTTCCCTTCTTGCCTGCCTTCCTTTTTCTCTCCTTCTTTCCTTCCAACTTTAAAACACAGCCCAAACTATTTCAAACATAACCTCTCCAAAAAAACCACAAAAAAACAAAACAAACAGGGTACCTGTAATGCTGCCTACACCTGCACTTGAATTGGAGAAATGTGCGTATTTTCCACTCACTTCTCAAAGAAGGAACTTTTCAGGCACAGCCCCCTTCTTCCTCTTCCCCTTCCCCTTCCTTCCTTCTGCACAGAAGTAACAGCTATCTGAAAGTCATGTTTATTGTTTCAGGTCTGTTTTTATATTTCGCTGCAGATGAACACGTCCATAAACAGTGCGTAGTATTTTGAAACTTTGTGCAAACATTGCACTGTGTATAACATCCTGCAACCCAGTTTGCCTTCCTCCTTTTAGTTGCCTTTTCCTAGGTGTCTTTAATTGGTTTATATTTATTGTGATCACTGACAGGCTTCTACCATCTTATTTTGGAAGTTCCTTCTGCCACCCCTGCTTTCCTCTGCCGATGTGGTTCTAACCTTAGAATCCATTCTAAATTATATTTATTTTTTCTACTATGATCTGAAGCTCTTCAATATTTTTCTCTTCTACTGAATCTGATGAGAATTATAACAATGTCTAATGATCCCTTAATACTTGCTCTATATTTCTTATGATGTCCCAGAATTTTGGTTCCAAAACTTTAAATTATTATTTTTATTGTTAGTAGCAGATTAAATTTGCCAACAGATTTTTACCAATGTCTTTGTTCACTATTTTTTTTGGCGCCCCATTCTTTCCTCAGGGCTCACTTCTCTTCTTGCAAAGTTTATCTTTAAGCTGTACTCAGCGCATGTGGTGAGGGTCAAGGGTGGCCAACTTTCAGCCTTTGGATGTATTACACACCCTGTTTTCTTTTCACTCATGAGGAATAGTTGAGCAGGGTATAAAATTCTAGGCAACCAGCTATTTACCTTCAGAACATGGTCATCTGGATTGCTTCTTGTGAATGGGGGAAGTTTGAGAAGTCTGCTGTCCATCTAGTTATTAATTCATTATAAGTTTTCTGTCTTTTCCTGAAAGCACCCAAGGCCCACTCCTAGGATGAGTTTCCTCATACTTCCATCATGCTTTTGGCCACATCAGGTCACAAAGACAGCCTGGATTCAAAAGGTGGGGAAATAGACTCCCCCTTTTGATGGGAGGACCTGCAAAGTCATATTTCCAAAGCCATGGGTGCAGAAAGAGGGGAATAATTAGGGCCACTTTTGCTTTCAATCTGTCACTCCGTTTGGCCTTGTCCTGCTGTGCTGAGCATACAGCTCTCTCCTTGTGAGTAGAGGTGGCCTTTCCCTCTCTGCTCCGCTCCAGTTGCTCTCTTCAAACAGTAGGCTTGTTCTTTTGTTCTGTCTTTACTGGGGATGCTATGAATCTTTGTTGTTCTGAAGTATTCTTGCTGCCAAGTACCTCTATCTGTTTTGTACTCAGATTCCACTTCAGTTTCATTTCCACTGACTACATTTTGGGTTTTTTTTTTTTCCTTGAGAATTTTATCTTATCTTTGAATAACATTATTTTAAAATTTTTCTATTTTTGTTTTTCAGCTATTGTTGCTGTGTATTTTGTGCAACAGGGAGGAAGAGATCTCAAAAATGTTAATTTAATTTGTGATCCCACTTTGGCTGGGATTCTTTTGTTTACTTTCTCCCCAAAACAGTGCTTGTCACATTCTCCAGGAAGCATGATGTTGTGACAGCACAGTAGGATGTATGCCATTGTGGTAGTGAGACTCCAAATGCAGACTGTCAGGGTGAGAGGGGCTTCCAGCTTGAACCCTCCTTTAGCTGGCCACAGATGATGTCAAGGTCTAGATGCCTGCAGCAATGGTGGGCCCACCTCTGCTTGGTCCTGCTTTTGCAAATGGTGCTGTTCCTCTTCAGCTCAGGCCTGCTACCCTGTAGCTTCTCTGGCGTGGAAGAGGGATTGTGACTGGATCCTGGGGACCAGGGTGAGCATGGGACAAGGTAGGCAGAGGATGTGGCAGCACCAGACCATGCAAGCCTCCAAAGGCATAAGAGAACTTTGATCTTGACCCTGGTCTTCATCCTGGGCTGGGGTGGGCATGAGAAAGATCAGGGTGGCTGTGGATGGGAAAGGAATGGCCAACTAGGGAGAGAGCAGGATGCAGATGCTGGAGGAGGAAGAGACTGGGCATGATGTGAGAGACCTGAGAAAGGAGAGAAACGTGGGGAGAAGGTGGTGTCAAGTGGGTGACCTATGTCTATTTGCATATACATATATATATGTATATGTATGTATGTATGTACATATGTATATGTATGTATGTATATTTATATGTGTGTATGTGTGCATGTGTATGTATGTATGTATGTGTATATATATATTTGTTTTTCACAGTTCTAGAAGCCAAAAGTCTGAAACCAAGGTGTTGGCAGGGCCAGGCTTCAGGCTCCCTCTGAGGGTTTTGGGAGGATTGGTCCTTTTAGCTGACTGCAGCTGCTTGGGGCTCTCCCCCTTCCCTGAGCCCTGTCTGTAAGACTCCAGCCTCTGCCTGAAGTAGCTCTCTCTCCTCCTCCATCTGTCTGATCTGTCTGCCTCACTCCCAGGGCTTAGGCCCACCTGGGTATTCCAGGGTCAGCTGCTTCTCTTAGAGAAGTGCACCGACATACTTGCCAAGTAAGACAGTGTCTACCCCCGCCCCGTGTATGCTAACTTTCGCAGTTCCAGGAGGTGGGACATGGACGTATCTTTTTGTGGGCCACCATTCATCCCCTGCAGTGCTTAAGGACAGTTGTTATGTAAGCTGGCACTTACAGAGTGCTGACTGCATGCCACACCGTGTCCTGACTGCTTCAGATGTCTGGACTCACTGAAACCGCAGGGCCACCTCAGGAGTAGGCACTACTGTCCTCCCCTCAATAGATGAGGAAGCTGAGGAGCAGAGAGGTCAGGCGCGCCCACTGCCAATGCCACCAGGGAGTCATGGAGCTGGAATTTGAACCCAGATGTCTGCTCCTAACCTGGAGCCTGCACTGCCTTTCTTCCCTGAGGATGGGGCTGGGAGCTGTTCACTGAGATGAGCAACCGAGGCAAAGGCCCAGGGATAAAAGGGAGGCCAGGAATTTGGTTTAGGAGATTGTGAGCCACAACCTCTATGGCCACGTTCTTCTCTCTTCCCACCTCGTTGCCAAGCCCAGCCTCCCGGTTTAGGTTTCTGGACTTGCCTGAAACTCCTCTGTCCTTTTAGCCTGGGTAAAAGTGCCTCCCAGCCTGTGGAAGGCCAGCTCTCTTCGGAACGCCTGCCCTGCTGTCCAGCTTCCTTCCCTGGGGACTGACTGGGCCATCAGTGGCCACTACATATTAGTGACCTAATATGTAGCTGGGAGGCTGTCGCGATGACTTTCTCAAGGCACGTGGAGCCCTGCACTGCCCAGAACACACTCCTGAGAGGTGGAAGCCCCGAGGCTGCTGCCTGCCTGCCCTGGGCACCATCTTCCCTGCATCTCTGCTCACTGCCAGCCACCCATGTTGGAACCCTGCCTTCAACCCTGGTCCCGTTCCCTCCCTGCCTAGGGCTTAGGGCTCAGCTTATAGCCACATGGGTTATGAGAGCAGATATGTACTTTCTTCAGGGAAAATTACCCGATTTAATGTCCAGATAATCGTTCCCACCCCTCCTTGACATTCACCTGAAACATGGGTAAACTGTGGACTGTGTGTGTGGAAGAGGAAGGGCATTTGGGGTGCGCGACACTGCCAGAAGTTGGGGAGTAACGGCAGAGGTGGGAGAAGATGGGTTGTGTTGTGGAAAAGCCAGTTATAAGATGACTGTGGTGTCGGGAGCAGGAGGCGGGGTAGGAGACAGATTCCAGCGTGTCTGGGACACCCGTCTCCAGGAACAGAATGTGGTTTATGAGAAGTGATTCTATTCCAGTTGCTGGGATTCTCTGCTGATGTAGTTGTTTGCACTCTTTTTTATTTTATTTTATTAAGGACATGGTAATTAAAAAGAATGATAGTAGGCACCGCAGTGCTCAGGATGCGAGGCCTTGTTCCAGGCAGTTTGTGTGGATTTGCTCATTTCCACGGATGCTCACATGCAGCCTGGCAGGGCAGGTGCCATTATCCCCGCTTAGAGGTGAAGAAATGGGATGCCGTGAGGTTAAGTGATGTGCCCGTTTCCTGGCTCGTCTGCTAATGTCACATGTTTTGAAGCCTAAGTTAGAGGGAGATTGGAAAGTGGCAGGGCATCAGAGACACTCCTTGCCATGACTCCAAATAGCAGCAGCTGCCTCTAGACCCTCAGCAGATCAATTACAAAAAGTGGAAGACTCTCGGCCCCCTGAGGAATCCTCAGGCTGAACCTCAGGCAGGGCTTGAGTTTCTCCATCACGTCAGTGCGTGCTTCCCAGCAGCTCTGCAAGGCAGGTGGGGTTGGAAACCAGAGATGCAAATGGAAACTGAGGCTCAGAGTGGCGCCTGGCCCACTGCTGATCTGCAGCATGGCCCTGGGTGGTTTGCAGGGGCACCTCCTCGTTCCACCTTTTCTGGGAAATTCCCCTGTTCACATTGAGAGCTGTGTTTCCCCTGATCCACCAACCCCCCAACCCTCTGCCTCTGGGACTTACAGCAGCTGAGGCTGGCAGGACAGGTGCAGTTAGCTGCCTGACCTGGGGCTGCCGTCTGGTTGCTCCATGGTACTGCCTGTCCCTGCCTTGTCCTACTGTTCCTCATCACCTCCCACATGTGTGCCTGGTCTCCTTGTTGACAACAGCTTCAGTGGCATTCAGGGACCACATCGCCCCTGGCTCGTCCACCCCTCACTCCTGTGTGGTGATTGGCATGCAATGGGTGCTCGATAGTTATTTATTGGATCAAGGAATTAATAATTGAGTCCTGGAGTCAGGAGGCCTGGATCAAAGCATCGATTCTGCAGTCAGCTAGCTGGAAGCCCTCAAGAAAGCCACTGAACCTCTCAGAGCCTTGGTTTCCCATTTGTCCAGTGGGTGTGCTCTGAGTGTTACAAATGATGGTGAGAATCAAAGGGAAGTGTGTGACATGTCCTTCTAAACTGGAAAGGGCTTAATACAAAGTCTGTCACTATGTTTTTAGTACTGGTGTCCAGGAAGCATTCAATAAATGCATATTTAAGGAATGATCTTCCAGCAGTGGGCTCAAGTGTCACCAGGTGCTGGTCAACCAAAGAGCAGTTTCTGAGGGTCCACTTTGCTCAGTGCCCAGCTTCCGCACATTGTGAGCAGAAAGGCAAAGCAGAAAGACCTGATCTCCAGGACGAAAGCAAACCCCAGGAGTCTGAAGGGTGACAGGGGGGCCATCTGAGAAGGATGAGGGGAAGTTGGAACATAGAACAAGACCCTAGGAACTTTGGAAGGCCTGCAGCGACCCCCAAGGAGCTGCAGTGAGTGAATGTGTATGGGAGGTGGGGGAGGGCGAGAGGCTGAGCAAGCTCCTTGGCAGGGAGATGAGCTGGCATCACGAACATGGGTGCACACCAGATCATCAGGGATGCTTATTAAAAATAGAGCTGCCCCAGAGATTCTGATTTTGTAGGTCTGTTACAGAGCTTGGCAAGTGGCATTTTAACAAGCCCTGAGGTGTTCTGATGCAATGGTCCCTGCTTTCGAAAAGGACCATCCTGTTTCCTGGGCAGGCCTCTGGGCCCCAGCTTTCAGTTGTCAAAGCCCAGCCAACCAGAGCTCTTTAAAAATGCACAGAAGCTGGTAGCAATCTCTATACATTTGCCTATTCTGGACATGTTCTTTTGCTGTTGCTTGTTTGTTTAGGTTCATATGCTTGAAATGACTGAGTTGTGTGTTACATGACTTATATTTCAATAAAGCTGCTTTTAATAAATGCATGGGACACAATGAACTACACCAATCGTAATTCTCAGTGATATTTTCAAATGGAATGGGACATTATTTTTGGACACGTTGGAAGGTTCTTGGAGTTTAGCAAATCGAAGCAGAGTCTCTTGCTGCACACTGCTCTAATGGTCCCTGAAGCTCTCCATGGGAAGTAAAAACCAGAATATTCTTTCTGAAGATCTTGTGTGCTACCCTAGAAGGTCTGTTTGCAAAATTAATCAGCTTTGGGCCAGTTTCGAATCCTAAACTGGTTGGGATTTCTGAATTGCTATTAGAGAAAGCACGCTGGGGGAGAATGGTTTCTCCTTTCTGGGTTTGTTTCCAGGGCAGTAGCTTCATCCAGTCTATGTGCCAGGCCCGGGGGAGGGGGATGCACAACTCAGAGAAGTGATCCCTGCCCTTGAGGGAGGAGAAAAAATAGCAAACATGCAGCTAGAATATGAAGGAGAGAAGAAGAGTTGTCGGAAGGCTTCGTGAGGGTCTTGAGAGAATAACACCAACTCAGGGGAAAGCGGATGAAAAATCAATTACAAAATCTCCAGGAGTAAACTGCTCCCTAAAAAGTAATTAGAAATATTAAATTCCTCCTCTCTCTAGCATGAATGAATGTTGGCCATTGAGGAAAAACACAGTGGGAAAATTCCAGACCCGATCCTTGGCTTGCAAACGGTCACTCAGATGTTGGCTGCAGCAGGCGGTGAGGAAGCTGCTGGAATTATTCAGAACCTTTGGGGGATCTGGTTTATCTCTCTGAAACAGGGAATGCCTTGGCAAATGAAATGAGGTGCTCCATAGGAGACGGGGCAGAGAGGGTCGGTATTTATTGACAGCCATTTCTCGGTTAGTCCAAACTTGCTGAGCATCAGGTCTTGTGCGAAATGATAATAACGATCACACCGGCAGCAGTCCCCAGGGATTGCTCCATCCTCCAGTTTTCAGCACCTAAGTCATTCTGTTGCTGCTGCCTCTCCTTACAGCTCTGTATGACAGGTAGAAAAGAACACTGTGCTTGATAGAGGACCCCAAGGCGGACGGAGGTGAGGTGACCTTCATAAGGTGTTTTAGTCAGCGTTTTCACAGCTGTGACCAAAAACCCAGCAAGAGCAAATCTAGAGCAGGAAACGTTTATTTGGGGACTCATGGTTTCGGAGATATCTATCCATAGGTGGCCGACTCCATTGCTCTGGGCCCAAGGTGAGGCAGAACATCATGGCGGAAGGGTGTGGTAGAGGAAAGAGCTCTGGACAGGACACCAGGAAGCAGAGAGATAGAGATATAGATAGATGATAGATAGATAGATAGATAGATAGATGATAGATAGATAGATAAAGACAGACAGACAGATAGATAGCATGTATGAGGGACAAACTCAAAGGCACACACCTAGTGACCTACCTCCTCCAGCCACACCCTACCCACCTAAAGGTGCCACCCAGTCAATCCCTATCAGGGGATTAATGCACTGATTAGGTTAAGGATCTCCCAACCCAGTCATTTCACCTTAAGCTTTCTTGCATTGTCTCACACATGAACTTTTGGGGGACACCTCACATTTAAACCACCACACAACGCCACCCAACTGTTTCTGCTCCTGACTGTAGTACACTAGACTGTGCTGCAGATGTGACCTCCCCACACCCTCTGTGGAAGTGGTAGGTGTGAAGTAGCTTGCTAAAGATGGGAACTGAGCATCTCTGAGACTGCTTCAATTCCTTTCTGTCCGGTTTTTCCTCTCCCAGTGAATCAAGTTAATAATCACGCGTTGTTCCCTAGCATTTGGGCAGGTTTGTGTTATTATTATTATTACTATTGTTATTATAGGAAGTGTGTTTCCTGAGTGATATTAGAAGGAGCAGTTGTTCAAGGACAATCTTTCCAAATTCCACTTGGGACTGGGCAAGGGCTGTCCTGGGACTGAGTTTGTGCTGTCCTAGCCGCCACTTCCCCAGGCAGCAGGGGGTGGGGAAGCCATAGCACCCTGCACCGTGGGCCTGGTCTGGCTCAGCTGGAGGTGATCCCAGCTTCCCAGGGATGTTCCCAGTGGCCAGCCCTTGGCCCACACTGGCCTTGGCAGAGCTGACAGACCATGGCAACATGAGAGAAGCAAGGATGCGTTCCTCACAGAGCTGACTTTGTTGTTTTAAAGAATCCCTAGGACTAGGACACTGGGCCTTTCCTTTTCCCTATGTCCCTCTTCCTTTCTGCTTGTCATATCCCCCACTTTTTTTTCTCTTTCTTTTTAAAGCAAGAGAGAGGGAGAGTGAAAGAGAGAGAGAATCAACTTTGATTAGTTTTTCATGTGGTTTTTGTTGCTCCAACACTTAGTCGTGTACGCGGTGCTAGGGTTTGAACCCAGGTCCTCATGCATGCCAGGCAAGCATGATACCACTGAGCCACTGGGCCAGCACCCTGTCATGTCCTTTCAAAATTAAATCATGGTGTTTATCTGTTTAAGACTGATACAGACCTTCATTAAATTTAAGAACTTTGTTCATTATGTAAAGAGTGAATAGGCAATCCACAGAACACAGAACTGTTATATATTTGGCCATTTGTGAAGTGTCCGGTCAACTGTTCTAATTGCATTATGTATTTTTTTCATATGGATTATGAGTCATTTCAATATTATCAATTTGAGTAATTTACATGTGTGCACACTCTCTCCACATATATGCACATATGTACACCCAAATGTGTACTGTATAGGGTGTGTGAGGTTGGCAGGGCAGAAAAGGTCAGTCGCCACTGGGGTCAGGGAGGATTTGGAGCAGAAAGTGAAATCTGAGCAGTTCCTTGGAAAGAGACTTGACAGGTGCTCACCAGGGGATGGAGGTGATGAGCTTTTTATGCTAGGGAGATGACTCTGGAGGGAAAGCGGATGAGTGGGGAGGGCAGGCCTGGGAGCAGAGGGTGGGGCCAGGCACAGGCTGATGGGGTGGGGAGGTGGCACAGTTTCACAGGTGCTCAGCAAATGAGCCCCACAGGAGAAGAGGCTGACTGGGTGAGAGTGATCGTGTGAAGTGTGGAGCTTGGCCAGCTCCTGATTTCCTGGCTTGGGGACCTGCAGAGGGACATGTTGGTATTAATATTAACACAAACAAGGACAATTGCGATAGCTCCTGCTGTAGTTCACTGCACTCTTGCTGGTGCTGGGCACCGAGCTTACCTGGAAGCCTTACGCAGAGGAAGTGGTTTTCTCCAAGTCTAACTCTGGAGCCCCTCTCTCGCAGTCACATTAGTGTCCCTGTGCAGCCTGGTGCTGAGGGAAGCACAGGGATGGAGGTTGGGGCTTGGGGTCGTCTGCCCATAGAGTCATGCTGCAGGAGGGTAGGGTTGCCTAGAAATGCTGCTGGGGAGAACCACCACCCACAAGAGAAGTCAGCTGTCCCAGCTTGGTAGCCCTGCCACCCTGTGATTTGGGCATTTAATTATATATTCCCTGTAGGTGTGCCTGGAATAGTTAAAAGGGGAGACTGGGGATTTATGTGGCCCTTTACTTTCCTCTTTCCTTTCATTCTTGTTTGAGGCAAAACTCAGCTTTTGTTGATTTCAGAAATACATTGCAGTAGAGATAGGGGGGTGAACAGCCTCAGTGAGCCTGTCACCAGCCTAAGTTATGATCTTGCCTGAGCTATCCCTTTCTTTCTTTTAATTAATTAATTTATTATTATTATTTGATACTGGGAATTGAACCCAGGGGCACTTTACCACTGAATTGTATCCTCAGCCCTTTTCTATTTTTTTATTTTGGGACAGGGTCTGGCTGAGGCTGGCCTTCAACTTGGGATTCTCCTGCTTCAGCTCCCACATCACTGGGATTACTGACATGCAGCGCCTGGCTTAGGCTGCCGCTTTCTTAGCCGACCTCTTGGCCTGGCAGTGTACCAGGCACTTTCAACTTTGGAGTTCATCTTGGTCCATTTCTCCTACCCTCTGCTTCAGCTAGACTGGCTGGTGTCTCCACACCCTGCCTCCTGCCCATTCCACCTCTCCCTGACAGTGCTTTCCCAAGATCCCCTGGTGCCACCTAGGGTGGGGTCCCAAGGTTCTGGTTTGTGTTCTGGGTTTATGCTTATTTATCTACATGTACTTGCAGAGCTCGTCAGCACACCTGCATGCTGTGGGTCAAAGGTCTGGGGGCCACAAGCTCCATCGGACAGAGGTGACCCCTCAGCCTGCTGTTCAAGGCCATTTATAATTCAACCCCACATGGATCACGAGAAAACCTGGCCCCTCACCTTGAGCTGAAACTCCAAGATTGCACTTGCCTCTGGGATTTTTACTTTGTTCTGTTGATGCTGGGTGGGCTTTTAGACCCCTGTGTCTACAACCCAACCCAGGCACGGAGCTGCTGCATCCAGACCCCTCGCTGGGCGCTGCCAGGGAGCTGGAGGTGGAGGCCCCGCCCATGGGCCGGAGTTAGATCTGGTACACTGTGCACAAGCATGAGGGCTTTTTTCTTCTTTCCTACGTGAAGTTTCAGTTTTTCAGTAAACAGTAATTAAAACTAACACACACAGCGTCAACAATGCCACATTTTAATGTATTTATTTCAGCTGACTGCATCGGCCTGCCTCCTAGTGAAATTCCTTTGTTTTCTCATGTCATGCACTGTGCCAACGATACACCTCCCCATGTCGTCTTGTATTCTTCTATTTCCAGAGAATGTGGGGAATGCAGTGTGGGCGTGGGGTCAGGAATGAGCCCCACATGCTCTGTGCCTCCTGGGCAGGAGGGCAGTGAAGGGCTCCTGTCCTCCTGCTCAAAGCCCTCCTCCTCCAAGAAGGTCCCAGCCAGTGGCCTCTCCTCAGAAACCTTGAAGGGGGCTGTTGTCATTGAAAGAACCTAGTGCCGTTCATGCTCTTGGGGCTCACCCGTGATCGGATACTCCGCCCCACGTTCCCCTGGCATGAGCCTTTCCCCTCCCCTGGGGTGGTTTCATTCTTCCTTCTCTGAGCATGTTTCTGGAAGTTTCCTTGGCTGTGCCCTTGCCTGGGGGGGCTCTGGAGGTCCCAGGAGGGTAGGGCTGCTTGCTGTCACTTCATCCTTGCTGATCCCATCTGCAGCCCTCAGCAGTCCTGGCTGAGTGTGTAAACCGGCTGGGTCTAGGCCCCAAGCCAGCTCCTCTTCTGCCAGCTGCAGACCTCTGAGTTGGTTATGTAAACTCTTGAGCTTCTCTTTCCAAATCTGTGAAATGGGGATGCTGCGGCCACGCGGGTTCACGAGATGATGTCTGTGAAGTGTGTGGGGTGTTATTGCTGCCTAGTGGTCCCTCAGTCCACAAGTGTTGTCCCTGGCATTGTGTCTGTGATCGCCAATTTCCCCATTTAAAAATCAGATTCTGTGCACCCTGTTGTGTAGGAGAATCCAGCACATCCTTGAACATCTATTTTAGAGCAGCGTGAATGGAATCTTGGTGAGGTGTCAGAATCCTCGGCCCACAGGGGTGGGGGGTCCGTGTGAGCTCAAATAAGAGGCACCCCTGGGACTCCCTGGTCGTGGGATGCAGCACTTGGTTCAGATGACCCCGCCAGCCCTTCTTGACCTGACATTTCCTGAACTGTGGATGCCTGGAGACTGAGTACAGATGGGTTACCCCTCCCCTCCCCCAGTCGGGCAGGTGAGTCAGCACCCAGGTTTCATGGGATGGGAGCCCTGCACCCCACTTCTAGGTTTTGGGGAGCAGAGCTGCTAGTTCCCATGCACATTGTAAGTAGGGATGCCTAGGAGGACATCCGTCTGCTGCTTGCTGCACCTCAAAGGGAGCAGGTCTCGATGGGATCTGTGAGGTGGATGGAGGCCGTGGCTTGCAGAATACACTCAGTGGTGAAGACTGGGTGGCAGGGTCGGGAAGCCTGGTTGTCATGTCAACAGATTGGCCTGAAATAGCAAGGAATAGCAAGGGGCTGGGCCCCATATGGTCCTGTCGTGACCATACCACTGGCTTCTTCCATAGCAGGGCCGCAGCTGGACCAGGCTTCTTATGGGAATGAAATGGGGGCTGTGAGTGTACCCCCTTCCCATTTCCTCGGGAGGGACCACCAGGGTGGGTGCTCTCCTGGCTTCTATTGCTACGGAAATGCGAAGGCTGAGAAGGAAACCCATAAGCCAGAGCCCCACCCAGAAACTGTCGCGATGTTCTTCTTCCCACCCAGTGGGCATGCGCAGCCAACTTGCTGAGCTCTCAGAGGTGCAGGCCTGGGGGTCATGGGGCAGATAGTGGAAAAGCCACGGTTCTCAAGCACTTGGAGTTCCATGCACCCCGCCCCGTGCTTTCTTTGAGTGAATAAGCTTATTTAACCTTCCCAAATGTATGATAATAAGTGTACACACTCAGAGGAAACTGAGGCACAGAGAAGATGAAAAGTCTTCTAGAAAGAGGAAGATTTGAACCGAAGCATCTGACTGCAGGGCCATTATGTGACAGAGGTGCAGGATGGAGCACCTATACGCTGTATCCCTAGGGGACACCATCCCCCCAGCATCTCACTTGGTGAAGGCTTCCAGGAGGAAGCCACATGCACTGGACCTGGCCAGGCGAAGAGGGTGGGGACATGCTGTCATGGCAGAAGCCCCCTGCCATCTCGGGAGTTTGGGGACCTACGTGAGGGGGCCTAAGGCCTGGGGAGGTTCAGCTGGAGTCAGGACACCCAGGTGTGCCTGGTGAGTTGCTATGTTCCCAGGACAACTTCCTCTCCCAACTCTAGTGTCTTCACCAGTGGAAGTTTCTAGGCTCCTGTATGCATGGGAATCGGCCGTCCAGACATGAAATCCTTTTGTGCATCTGTGTCTTCATTATTTGGTTCCATTTTGACTTTTCTTTAGTTTCACTGGTTTGAAAAATGCTCTCCTGACCCTGCAGAGAAAAAGACACAGATTCTCTAACCACACTCAGGCTCAGAGAACAGGAAGGCATGCATTTCTTCCTTGCTGTACAGATTAGGAAACTGAGGCCCAGGGAAGCCACGAGACTGGTCCTGGGCAGGTTTTACCTTCTGCTTGTGGTTAAAGATACATAACCTAACATAACATTTACCATTTTAGCCATTTTTAAGTGCTGTTCAGTAGCATTATTATTTTCACGCTACTTAAAACGGTCACTTCTGTCTGTGCCTTGAACTTTTTCATCTTCCCACACAGAAACTCTGCACTTATTAAATAGCTCCTGGTACCCTCCTCCAGCCCCTGGCAACCTCCATTCTGCTTTTTGTCTCTGTGAATTGGATGCCTCTGGGTACTTCAGATAAGTGGAAACCACAGTCCTGGTCCTTTCCTGTCTGCTTATTTCACTTCCTGCTTGTTCTCATTTCTTTTTTTAATTGTGAGAAAAAAACATGTTCAAATAGTTTTTCAAGGCTCGGGAAGAATCTGTAAGCCTAAAAGAAAACAAAGTAACAATTTCACAGCAAGGCTGCTACTCGGAGGAAAAAAATCATAATTTTTTTTTTCTGCTTGAAAAGTGAATAAACCTAAAGAGCTCTTCTCTCCTGTTTGCAGAAGCCATGAAAGTAAAATGTTCTTGGCCCTCAGACCTGGCTGGCAAAGGGCCCAGGAAACTGTGACAAGTGTTCGTGGGGCAGAATCCTGGGGAAGAGGCAGAGTGGGGACCGCATGCAGCCCCCCCCCGTGCTTGAAAAGGGAACCCCCCACTCCCCACCCAGGTATTTGGAACCCGGACCCAGCTTTGGGGATGATAATTCTGGCACCAAACACCATGTGTAGGAAATTTCTCATATCCTTGGAGTTTATAGAGCCCCAGAGGAGGTCCTGGATGAGAAACTGAGGCTCAGGGATGAGGCGGAGTCCACCTGGGAGCCAGCAGTCACCTCTCAAAACGAAGCAAGGAGAGAGGGTGGGGCCGAGCTGAGGTTTTGACGTCAGTCTTCTGGTGGGTCTGCCAAGGAGACCCGGGAGAACTGCCTTCAGGAGGTACGCCCCAAGACTTAAGGATCTCCCAGCGGTCCCACAGTACCTCCCCGTTCCATCCCGGACCACACTTTTAATATGTGACACAATTGAACGTTTAGCCCCATCCAAACCACAGCACCTCCCAGCATTTCTTCCCTGTTTCGCAAAGGGAAGCTGAGGGACATGGGCCCCCTGCCAGGGCTGGTGGGGGCTGGCTTCCAGGTGCTCTATCACCCCTGGTCCACCCCTATTAACATCCTATCCTGCTCCACAGGCCTTCCCAGGGCAGGCCACTCTCCTGATTATGCTGAGCCCGTCTGTTTCCTCAAGGCTCCCTACCCCCAGTGATCCCCTGTTGGTGTCTCTGCCCCTCCCAGCACAGGTGGCACCTATTAGCTTGTCTGTGGTCCAGCTGGCTCCACACTGAAGCCCCTCCACCCCCTTTCCTAGGTAGGGGAGCCTCATGTTCTTCAGCAAATGCAGGGCCAACCCAAGGCACAGCAGTTGGTGTGGGCAGAGCAGTGATGGGCTTGGGGACCACTTAGCAGGATCTCAACCATGGGAGGGGCCAGAGTCCTGGTACATTAGGACCTCAGACTTTGGGGACCTGGGGCCTGGGAGCAGGATAGGATGTTAATAGGACCCTCAATTCCTCTACAGCTGTCAAGTGAGACCAGTGTTCTACCTGAGGGATCAAGAGAAATGGTGGGGGTCTGGGAAGCAGGCCTGCATGTTGGGGTGCTGGGAAGATCACCTCTTGGAGGGGTCTCTGGAATTAGATGCCTACAGCAGCTTATGCTACAGAGAACTAGAAGGATTTGTGACGGGCCTGGGGGAATTGACAGTTCCCTTGAGTAGAGATCTCTGGTCACAGGGATGTGTGACGTGGCCCAGCCCTCATCCATCAGGCTGAGAGTGGCCATCCTGTCCCCAGCTAGAGGACAGGTGAGGCACATAATTAACTCCATCTGAGCTACTGCCAAGGGAGGGAGGCAGGCTGACTGAGGAATGAGAAGCCATCATTCGGGGGAGTGATGGTCCACACTGCAGTCACCCATCATCTCCAGACCCAGTGAATGTCCTAGCATGGGGCTCAGGGTGATCCATGGGGACAGCTCTGGCTTGTGTTTTAAGAAAGATGGTTGCATTGGGGATATGGCCCCCCAAGGGAAGTCAGCAGCACCCAGGTGGGTGGCTAGCCTCACCTGCCTTGCACCAAGTGCCAGGCTTGGTGGTGTCCTCAGGGCCCCATGACCCCTGCTGGCAATTCCACCTTTCCCACCAGGACTCATGGGGCCCAGGAGAATGCTGACTCCCCATCCCTCCCTGCCTCTGCTCCTCCCACCGCTCTTCCTGCAGCACCGCACTCCTGCCTGGGCCACAGCACTACTCACAACCCATTTCTTCTCCTGCCTCTCCCCACCTTGACACCCTCCGAGTGACTGCCCAGGTCCCCATGTCATCTCTGGTGATGTCACTGTCAGGTTGAAATACATTTAAGAACCTCCAGAGTTGAATAGGTACAGAGCTTTTCTATTGGAGATGATGAAAAATTTCTGGAAACAGGTAGTGATGATGGTCACTCAACAACAGGAACGCGTTCAGTGCCGCTGAATCATACACCTAAAATGATCAATGGTAAAAACAAACCTCCACGGGGCCTCCAGATAAAGCACCCCAGGCTCACAATTCCTTCTGCCATGTACCCAACAAGTGGCCAACACAGAGGATCATTCTGTCCCCAAGACATACTCTCATTTTCCTGGTCTCTCCGCCTTTCCTCTGGGCTCTCAGGATTGCAGTCTAATTCCTTCACTTAGTGAAATAGTGTATTCTGCAGCATCCTCCTGCAGGATCCCAGAATTCCCTAAGGCATTTGCCCCACCTCTGGTCAGGTCTAACACCACTTATTCCTAGGAGCATATGGCTTGGGCTGTGACATCTGGGGCCTGAGGATAGGCTTTGCGACTTACCAATTGTGTGACCTTGAGCTTTTCAGTCAAGCTCCCTGAACCTCTATATCCTCCTCTGTTACGTGAGGATGTAGATTTAGTGGCTATATACCTGTAATAGAGTTCATAGAGTTATTGCAAATATTGAATAAGATACCTTGTGAATAAGAAATGAGAGAAGGCATGGAAAAGAATTTAGCAGAGCAGGTCAGTGCTAAATAAGTGTTAGCTGGACATGTCTAAGTTGACTCAAAATCTGGCCTTGAGCACAAACAAAACCCCAGCCTGTCAGCGGGCTTGAGAGATCAGCCGTGGATGCCAGCATAGTGTTCCTGACACCTGCTTCTCCTCCCCTGTGGGCCACATCACAAGTTGCGCTTTAGGTCCCTTGTACTTGAGTGGGACCACACGGTCAATGAGTTTCATCTGGGAGCCGGCTGAGCCCCTCCACTCCATTCCTTTACTTCTCCCTTGGCACTGGCAGCATTCACAATGGTTGCCGCTGGATCAGCTGGGTCCTCGGTGTCGCAAGTCGAGCCTCCTTGCTAGGAAAATCAGCTTTTCCTAGGGCAATCCATTAAGAGTTGGGGACTGTTTGTTCCCATAGCATAAACAGCTTTACTTGACTCACTCAATGTTTTAGGCAGGTTTTTTGCTGCTGTGACTAAAAGACCTGAGAAGAACAGTTTCATAGGAAGAAAAGTTTATTTGGGCACTCATGGTTTCAGAGGTCCCATAGATGGCGGGCTCCATGCCTCAGGACTCAAGGTGAGGCGCATCATCACGGAGGAAGAGTGTGGTAGAGGGAAGCAGATCAAGCTATTGCAATCAGGAAGCAGAGAGAGAGAGATTCCACTCATCAGATACAAAATACCTACCCCAGTGACCCACATCCTCCCACCACACCCTGCCAGCCTACAGTTATCACTCAGTTAATTCCTATTAGGGAATTAATGCACCGACTGGGTTGAGGCTCACATAACCCAATCGTTTTACCCCTCAGCTTTCCAGCATTGTCTCACACATGAGCTTTTGGGGGACACCTAGTATCCAAACCATCACACACACCTTGTTAGGTGAGGGCAGATGTGGGGGTCCAGAGGGAGGCAGGGGCAGGTCTGGGGTCCACATCTTGTGCTAGATATTGCTGGATTTACTCCATCTTTGATCTCTTTCCCATCTCTGAGCTCCCATGAAGGTGGTTACTGAGATTGACCATTTGAATGGGTCCTTTGGATGTCATGAGCCAGTCAAACAATGCCTCAGAGTCCATCAGTTAATGAGCTCCCCTCTGGACACTCATCCTTCCCAGGGGCGCTGGGGCAGGTTGCTCACCAAGCCATCCATTATCCCCTCTCTCCAGGACCATTGCATCACCTCCCAGGTGGCCTCCTCCTTCCCTGTCAGCCTTCCTCCTCCTTTCTAGCTTCCACGGGCTCTGGGGTGAAGCAGGCATGACTTCCCTCTCTCCATTCCCCTGATGAAGGTGGTGTGGTGACCTGTTGCTTCCCAAAGGAAAGAAACCACATGCTCCTGATGTTCCCGGCTCCTGGGTGCTGGCCCAAGCCTGTCTAACCCCATCCTGCCATGTCCCCCTCCCTCCTGTGTTCCTGCCACTATAGGGGAAGCTCCACTTCTCCCACAGGCCCTGCGCTCTCCCACCCCTCAGCCTGGTGTGCCCTCCTGCCACCTTCTTCCTGCACTCATCTTTCAAGGCATGGCTTGGACGCCACCTCCTCCGAGAAGTCTTGGCAGGAACCCAGTGTGACTGGAATGTTCCTTCCTTTTGCATGACTTGCATCTCTGCCACACTTCCCACTTTTATCCCACTTTGTGTTAAAGCTTCCATTTGAATCTTCTCTCCCCCGCTGATGGCTGAGACTACATAACCTCTGCTATGTCCCCAGACCTGCCACAGGGTCTGGCTCTTATCATTACTCAGGGAGTGATGTTCTAGAACTCCTGATCCAAACCTGCATTACACCACTCACCATATTTTATTCAGTTATCTCTGTGTGTTTCAGCCCCTCTAGATTATGAGTCTCCAAGGGCAGGGACCGTGGCTCACCCATCTCATACCCCCTATTCTCAGCCAGGCCCCCAGCCAATGTTGAACCCTCTTAAGTGGAGAGGAAAAGAACAGAGACAGCTTGGTGGCACGTAGCATTCTGTCCCTCATCAACAGGTGACCCAGCCGCCCCTCCCTGGGGGAGTGTTGACAATGCGTGATATTTGCACAGACCTACAGAAAAGAGCACCTCCCCCCTCCCTGACAGGCAGTGCACACGCTTTGCATTCATGACCCTGATTTTTTAAAATGTCACACCTGCATATGCAGGAAAACTTATTGACAGCTAATTAGGAAACACAGTTTGTATCTACCAGTCTTTGAAAAACATTTTGTAAATCAGGTAATTGGTTTTAACGGCACCGAAGAGAAATGAGTGCCATGGCTCCTTCATTCTCAAATAGCTGTCTATAGGAGGCCAAGAATTCAGTGACAGCTCCAGGGAGAACACAGAAATGCCAGTTTTTCTCAGTGCTCAGGATGGACAGCCTGGCTCTCCGGAGACTTTCAGAAGCAGATGGTCCGTCCATCACCCCTGGGAAGGGGTGTGAAAAACTCAAGCTGGCTGGAGTTAATAAGCTCTTTGGGACAGAGCTATGGAGATGACTACTTTTATGCCAGGCTGTGCCCACCATGCAATAGTGATGCTATCCAGCTAGCATGCAGGAATTACCTGTCTGGAGCCTGGCCCTTTGCTGGGCATGGAGAGGTAGAAGGGAATAACACAGTTTAACCTTAGCTATAGCCAACTCTGTCCTTTAACTTCTGGTTTGATGGTAGTGTCCAGAAGGAGAGAGGGCAATATTTTTAACGTAAGGTATATTCTTTTACTTTCTCCCCTTTTGTACAAACATTCTTTGTCTGTCTTTCATCTCTTATCATCTTTCTCTAGTAGTTGCTCGGGTGTGTTGATTCCAGATGTTTCTTAGTGCTGACACAGACTGATGCGAATGTTCCTTAGTCAATTCCATCTAATTGCACCGGTAAACCTCTTTCCCAGGGGCTGCATGTATGAAGGCTATTTCTTGCTCATGCTATAGTCACGAGCAGCTTGGGGGTGTGTGCTGGTAGGCTCCTCTGGAAAGCAGATGTCCAGGCAGAGTTAGAGGGACACCTGCGGAAGGCGGAGGGGAGAGGGACGGATGGGCAGGGTGGGCCTCCTGACTGCGTGGCCAATCTGACAGCAGTGCAGGGGGAGCTGGAGGGAATGGAAGGAAGGAGCACTGAAGGACAGCCTTGGGCAGCAGTGTGGCTGTGACAGCGTCCCAGCCAGACCACCAGGGCTCAAAGATTGCACATGGTAGACTCTAGTACTGGTCAGAAATGGAAAGCCCTTTACGGCCACCATGCTTGGTTAATAGTTGAGGGTCCTGGTAAGAGGGTGACCTCATCTCCACAGTTGGGCATTGCAGAGGGTACTGCCCCTGAAGGCTGGCAGTTGGGGATATTGCCCCGGATGGGTTCTCTCTCAGTACAGTTGTGCTTTTCCCTGACTGTCACCAGAATTCAAAGTTTGGGGGCTCTGCCCACCCCCTTCTATGTCTTTGGATTCTTCTTTGCTCACTCTGTGGATGGGAAAAAGAGGATAGGACACCGATGGCTAACATGGGCATGGTGCACATCACTTCTGTCACATTCCATCACCCAAAATTCAGTGGTCACACCTCCTAAGAGGGTGGCTGGGGAGCGTAAGCTCCGTGTGCCTGGGGAAGAGCAGAACATGGGTATCATTCATGGTAGACTCTGGAATTTGTTTCCCTGGGCTTAATTCCCAACTCTGCTCGTACTGTGTACCACTTTAGGAGGAGGGAAAAGGGAAATACTGGGGAATAATATCAGCCACATTATATTGTTATATTCTATATATGAAGATGTCACAACAAAACCCATCAATATGTACAGCTATAATCCACCAATAAAAATATGGAAAAAGAAAAAAGAAATTTTAGGTAAATAACTTACCTCTCTGACCCTCAGATATTTCATCTATTAAAATATGGATGATAATAGGACACAATTCATAGGATTATTATGAGGCTTAAGTAAGTTAAAACGTATTAAGCAATTAGAATAGCCTGGTACAAACGAATTCTATGTAAAGACTTGCTGTTATTATTATTGCTGTTCTAATTTCTGAATTTAGCACATTACTAAATGATTCTTGGTACCTTTTCTGTTCAGGAAATGTTTAGATGTTGCATAGACTTCCTGTTTCTGGACAGCTCCTAGTACTTGGTAGATGATCAGAAAAGGCTTGATTGAATTAATTGCAGTGACAAAATGATATAGTGTGCTTAATTTGGTTGGCCATAATAGTGGGTGAATTTATAACATCATTTAGCAATAAGAAATGTGAAGTCCTTTTCTTAGGTTCATAACATTAACCACAGAAAGGAAGAAGGAGATGTAAGGGATGGAGAAAGCATGCTGGGTATGGAAAGCCTTCCAGCTTAAAAGTGGCCATCTTTATAAAAGATCTATGCATATTTTTAAATTCAAGTAGAACAAAAACTACTAGGAAAAGAGTAAAAAAAATCACTAAAAAATCTCACGGCTTTTAACATTAGTGGAATGCCACTGTAGATATCTTTCTATGCATATATTATAAGTAGAAAGATGGAAAGAAATCATTTTATAATGTGAGGGCATTATTAATCCCATTTAAACGTGCTGTTGAATGTTATTTATTTGCACATAACAGAAGAAAATAAGGAATACAGAGGGAAATGCTCAACATTGAACATGTACCTTCACTACTGAGCATAGATTGTGCTAAAATACCTCTCTAGGGGTAATAAAAGATTATGAGAAGCAGCGAGGTTAGAATCCTGGCTTTTAAACCCCGGTGTTCAATTTTAGATGGTATCGATTAAAGCCCTTCCATGACAGAAGAGGAAATTAGCCTCTTCCAATGCCTGTCCTCTGCTGTCTTCTGGAGTCTGTTTCCTTATTATCTCTACATTGCAAGAGTGTCACATTAACTGGGTCTGGCTTCCACCGTCATTCTTATTCCCCACAAGCCCTCCATTCCTGAGGTCTCTATTTTGATTCATCTTTTGGTTGGCTGGATTTTATCAATTAGCTCCTCTCTCCCTCCACCACCAAGAAAGGCTCGTAGGTATTTGGTGACCAAGATAATGCATGCTGAGCTTGTAGTCTCTCCTGACAGCATGCATAGAGTGATATAAGTGCCGGACAGCAGAGCTGCCGTCTGAGGCCACATTAACAGGAGTCAGAACCCGGAATGTGGGAGGTAGTCATTTCATTCATTTCGGTGTGAGGCTAGGAGCACTCTGAACAAATCAATAAGGAAAAGACAACCACCCAACAGAAATATGGGCAAAGTCACCAGTTCAAGAGAGGAACCACAAACAGCCCATAAACATATGAAAAGATGGCTTAACCTCTTTAGCAATGAGGAACACAAAAATCAAAAGGAAATATCAAATACCCACGAGACTGGCAAAAAATTAAAGTTGGCAAGGATGTGGAGCAGTGAGATCTCTCAAACGTTGCTGGTGGGAGTATAAATGGATCACTCTGAGAAAAATGTGGCAACCCGTATGATTCAACAGTTCCGCTTCCAGGTTTACCCCCTGGAGAAACTCTGCCTGTGTGTGCCAGGAGGTTCGTGCAGAAATGTTCAGCCATCTTGCTTACAGCCACCCAGCAGAACCCTGGCAGCAAACCCAGCGTCCATCGACAGGGGAGTGAGGGAATGCACAGTGGCGCGGTCACCCGTGGCAGCTGCTGCACTGTGAAGGCGCATGGCCTATAGCTGAATTCAACCAACACTCTCGCAAACACCGTGCAGACGGCTCACTGGACGAGTGTCAGTGGAACGTACAGCATGATCTCACTTACATATTAGCCGTGGCTCAGTGGTGACGGTGCTTGCCTGGCAGGTGCGAGGACGCAGGTTCGAACCCCAGCACCACATACACAATGAGGTGTAGGAGCAACAAAAGGCACATGAAAAACTAAATGAAATTGATTCTCTCTCTCTTTCACACTGTCCCTCTCTCTCTTAAAAAAAAAAACACGGAAAGTGAAATGGCAGTGTTTAGAAAGCGTATATGTTTATAAAGAAAACCAAGGGCAAGATAAATGGAAAGTTCAGACTCAGTTTCCCCTGGGTGCAAGAGGGGTACACACAGGTGGGCACCTGGGGGCTTCACAGGAGCAGGTGTTGGCTGTATTGTGGTATAGGTTTCTATTACTATTTTTCACATTGTACATAAGGTATATGTATTTGGCATATTCTTTTCCCCAAGTGAGAGGTTTAATAATAATGAATTCTTAACAAAAATATTTTGTTTTGGTTTGTTTTGTTTTGGTACTGGAGATTGAACCCAAAGACACTTTACCACTGATCTACATCCTCAGGCCTTTTTATTTTTAAAAATTTTTGGTACTGAGGAGAGAACCCAGGGGTACTTAACCACTGAGCCTCATCCCTTGCCCTCTTTATCTTTTTCCTTTTAGACAGAGTCTAGCTAAGTTGCTTAGGGCCTTACTAAGTTAACAAGGAGGCTGGCCTTGAACTTGCAATCGTCTTGCCTCAGCCTCCCAAGTCACAGGGACTACAGGTCTGAGCCACTATGCCTGGCTTGTATTATTTGTTTTTGGGGTTCTCACTATGTTGCCCATGGTAGTCTGTAACTCTAGGGCTCAAGGGATCCTCCTTGTTAGCCTCCCAAATAGCTGGGGCTATAGACATGCACCACTGGGCCTAGCTCTGAATTCTTATTTAAAATAAAACAGCATTCTGACATTATAGTGCCTTGTATTGGATCCTTATCATTTATGTGACCTCGCACAAGTTATTTAACCTTTCTGAGCCTCCTTCTCTATAACATGGAAAGAGTAATAGTTCTGCAGAGGTTAGAAGAGGGAAGGGCATTTAGTCCAAGGACATCCCGTAGAGTCACACTGGCTGTTTGGGTGTGGCAAGGTCTCCCACAGGGTGGAGGACTGACCTTGTTCAATGAGGCATTAGAGTAGGGGGGGAGCAAACTAGGGTGCAGGGATCAAATCCCTCTGCTGCCTGTTTTTTCAATAAAGTTTTATCGGAACGCAGCCCGCTCACTCAGTTGCCACAGAGACCACAGCGCTCTGGAAGCCGAAGATCTTTACGATCTGACCTTTTATGGGAGATATTTGCTCACCCTTGCCCTTGCCTAAGAGCTAGGAACGGGAAATGCAAGAGAAAGGGTGTTCCAGAAGCCAACACAAGGAAGAACTTTCTAAGAAGCAGAGTTGGCCTAGGACAAATTCTTTCCCTGGTGAGGGTTTGAGGTCCTCGCCACCACAGGGAAGGGAACAGAGGCGCAGGCTCCTCTGTGAGGGAGATAGGAACAGACTGGACACCTTCGCTTAGAAATTCTCCTTCCATTCTGAAATTCTGTAGTGAGCAATTCCCAGTTTCAAATGGGTTGCTATTAACTGGCATTTTCTTGGCAGTTTTGCATTTTAACTCTCAGCAATATTTTCTTTGAAATTCCTCAGTCAAAAAAAGTATTTTAATTCTTTAAAAATGAGATTTAAATGAAAATGGATTTCATTCCAGAGTCTTACTTTTTCATTTTTTTTTTAAATTGAATTTCATGGCCCTTGGATCTATTCCCGTTTTTAAGTGCTGAATTTTAAGAGCCTGTATATGCCGGCGAAGATTTGGTGGCCATGGGTCCTTATAGCAAAGGAGAAGCTATCAGCAATGAAATATGGACCGGGATTTGGAGGTAGGGACTGTCGGCTGCCGTAGGTGTGGAGTCCAAGAGAGGCAATCGTGAAAAATACCAGCAAGAAGAGGGAGGAGAGGCAAAATCGTGGAGGGCCTACTGTGAGCCAGGACTTCCTCCGAGGGGCTGTGGCTGGTCCCTAAGCTGTGAGCTCCTGTGCGAGAATAGGAAGGGTGATGGAACTTCATCCCCTCTGCGCTGGTAAGGTGAGCAGGGAAATTTCTAATGGGGACGCTGGAGGGGAACGTGGAAGACTGTGAAGAAGGCCATCTTTCTTCCAGGATGCAGAGACCCCTGAGAGGGGCTCTGAGAGCAATTCCTCAAAAAGCAAATGGCTAGGGGACAACTTGCCATACATAACTCCCCAGAATAATTGTTTTTCCCAGTGAGGAGCTCACTAAAAGCTGTCACACAGACACCTTAAATAGGGTATCAAAAAGCTCCCAGCATTTCCCTGGCTCGGCAGGGGCGGGTCCCTCAGAAGGGACCATAATAAACAGCCTTTAGGAAGGAAATTGACCTTCACCCGAGTTGGAAGGATGAACACCAGGTGTGTGTCCCAGCTTCCGCAAGGCATCCCCCAGGAAAGCAGAACGTGGAGCCATTCCTCCGTGTTCTGGCGAACAGATCTCAGGCAAATTGATGTGTAGTGGCCTCGCTGTCTGGGTAGCCGGGGCGTCTGTGCTCCTCCACCGTGTCCGCCAGACACGCGCTGCCCTTCCCAAGGCCAGAGACCAAAGTCACACTTGACAAGGACCTCTTTTCTCCTTCACACCTTTCAAACATTATTTACTACTAACAAAGACACCTTCTTTTCAGATTCAGAATTATGTAGACCCTGATGCTACGTATGGAACAGAGCCCATGTGGGGACTGGCTGCAGGGAAGGGAGGGCACCCAGCTCTCCTGCCACTGCCGCTGGCCCCAAAACATCTTCACTGGGTCCTAGGACCCGCTGGGATGAGTTTGAAAAACCTCCAGGTTGATGCGGCCCCAAAGGCTCATCTGGAGAGTCCATCTATTTGGGACAATAACCAGGTCAGGTGAGAGGATGCAGTATTAGGAACGAGGGTGAGGGCAGACGGCATTGAACTGGGACGCATGCGTCCATGTGACTTTCACTTTGCTACTCAGTGGGGAGGCGTGAAGGCCAATAGGTTGTCTGGGCTTCCAGTATTATTCTGGGGAAAATGTCCTTTCCAGAATGCTCCTCTTTGGCCATTGACTTTCCAGATTATTAGAAAACTCTAAAGTGGGAACCCAGAAAGCCCTCTCCTAACCCTGGAACAACAGGGACAGATCCTTTCTCTCCAATCCTTGTTCTGTGCATCTAAAAGTGAAGGCATGGGCTGGATTAGCCCACCCAGGAAGAGAGACGTAGCTAAGCAGAGAGCAGAACTTTACTTCGCCCATCAGCACATTAAAGAGAGGAAAAACAAAACAACAAAAAATGCCTACTATGTATCTTTTTTATAACAGAAAAACACTCCCATACCATATAAACTACAAAGGGCCTCACCTAGAAAGGAAGGATAATTCTTTTCATGGAATAAATTTGAATATGAAGAAATCTCACTCCTTGGTTCTTACTTTTCTCATTTACCTGAGTGCCTTAGTTTTCTCTTGCTGCTGTCTCTGATTGTTATAAACTTAGTGGTTTAAACCACACCGTTTATTATCTCACAGTTCCCTGCCGGAAGATTGGTCCACAATGTGGCTCTTGGATTCCCTGTTCAGGGCTTCACGAGGCCAAATCCGAAGTGCTGGCCCGGTTGGGTTCTTCCCTGGAGGCTCTGCTGGGGAAGAGGTGCTTCCCTGTCCACTCAGGTTGTTGCAGGACGCAGCTCCTTGGAAGTGTAGGACTGAGGTCTCTGTTTCCTTGGCACCTCTTTATTTTCAAATCAATGGTGGCACATCAAGCCCATGTCAGGGTTTGAATCTCGGATGTCCCCTCTGCTACCAGCCAATGAGCTCTGATTTGAAGGACTTGTGTGACTGCGTTGAGCCCATCTAGATAATCATTTGAGGTCAGCTGATTGAAAACCTTATTTACATCTGCAAAATCCCTTTTGTTGTGAAATGTAACATTCCTGGGAGTAACACCAAGGGTCAAAGGTCACTGGAGCTGAGCCTCCACTACCACACCGAGTCTGGTGCACGCTGGGTCAGGTAAACATTGTGAACGTTGGAAGATTCTTCCAGCTCCAGTTCTGGTGGTCAAATATCTTCAGATTTCTGAGCTGATGTAGCTGAGTGTTGCGTGTTTCCGAGAAGCCAGGACACCATGACATACAGGACCTTGGATAGACGGGGTCCTCGAACACATCTTAATAAGTTCTGTGTCTTAATATGATTTCAATGCAACTTTGATTATAAATCTTGTGGCACTGTCATTATGATTGTCATTAGATTATAAAAGAAGCCAAAAATCATTACAGAAATGTATTAGCACTAGATTCAGTAAATCACAGCGGAAAAAAACATGAATTGCTCTGTTGTATCTGTTTGTGCAGCAAAAACAGACCTCTCCCTCCATTCTTTCCTTCCTTTTTTAAAAAAATCTCTTTTATCTTACATCTTCATTCTTGGCAAAATAAAAAATAACAACAACTATAATAATTAATAATAATAATAATAATCTGCTGCAAAATTAAAGAAATTTTAAAAATTGAATTTTCCCCAATTATCTGGAGTAAGCCATCCCCACAACTCCCCAGCCTGTGTTGAGAGCCCTCCTTACCCTTTCCCAGGGCCACCTTGTCCACCTCTACCTGAGGGCTGGCAGGGCCATTTCTGTCCTGTCTCACTTTGCCACCTCCTTTCCTGTCTCAGTGCTGGGCCTCTGCCCACAACTCCCTTCTCCAGGATCTCCCCACTCCCAGAGTTCTCCCTGGCTGTCCCTTGTGGGACCCACGACCTGTATCTGCCTCTGAGTACTCCATCACACAGTGTGACCACTGTGCCCCGTCTCTTGGCACGGCTCCCAGCATGCACGGCTCCCAGCTCTCAGGGAACCCTGGTGGACGCGTTTCTCTGTCCTGGTGAGCACCCACCTGGGGCAGCCCAGGGGAGTCGCAAATACTAACAAACACCAGCCTGCTGTGGTCCCAGATTGTAGCACTTTAGGGGATGGTGAGGGATAATCAGAAAGGAAGAAGAGGGCACTAAAGGGAAGACAAAAATAAGGAGAGAGAAAGAAGCAGAAAGGAAGAGGAGGGAGGGCGGTAGGGGCTCCCCACCAGGTACTGCGGAAATCCTGAGGGTGGCCTGAGTCTAAGCTCTGGGGTGACAGCACAAGGCCTGGTGCTTCCGGGGCTTTCATTCTAGCTAAGGAAATGAGTCAGAATGCAGGTAAACAAAAACCAGACAAGATGACTTCGGAACATTTTAGGAACCATGTTAGGGCATAGGTAGGGCCAACGCTTGAGAGTGACTAGGGCGGCCACCCTTCTGAGTAGGGGACCAAGGGAACAGAGTTCCTGCCAAGAGAACAGCAAGCACGGTGGCCCAGAGCGGGGAAGGAAATCGCTGTTGGTTTCAAGGAACAAAAAGGAGGCAGGCGAGGCCTTCCTTATAGAACAAAGCAGAGAGTGGAGAGAAATCCGAGTGGGAGGCCGGGTTGGATTCTGTGACTTCTTTTATGACAGGGGAGGTTAAGAAAATTATGCCAAACTTGTAAATAACACAAAATTGTGATTATGGGACCATTTATCTCATCTGACTGGAGGAGTGGGACTTTGCCCAGTTGATTAAGCCCAGATATTTATAATGCTTTACAACCCATAAGATCTGCTAGTTTGCAATGATTTTCTTTTCTGTCCCTAATGGTTAGAGTTTTATTGCCTTGTAGGACATTAACCAGGTTTGTACCTAATTTAGCAATCTCATTTCTTAATTATTTATTTATTTTTTAACTTTTAAAAAAATTTTTTTTGTAAAAAGAGAGGGACAGTGAGAGAGACAGAGAAAGAGAGAAACAACTTTTTTGAGTCTTTCACATGGCCTTCGTTGCTCCGACACTTAGTTGTGTACGTGGTGCTGGGGTTTGAACCCAGGTCCTTGCACATGCCAGGCAAGCGCCAAAACCGCTGAGCCACTGCTCCAGCGCCCTTATTTTTTTAATTTGCTATGAAAATCTTTTTCCCCCTCAAATTCTCTTTTGAATCTGCTTTGTCCTCTTGCAGAATCCCTTGAGTTAAATAAAACGTTGGCGTAAGCACAGTCTTGATTTTCATGAGAATTATGTTTTTACCTTTCAAGAACTACACTCTGATAGGAAATTGAGGGTTTTTTCATTCCTTTTTTCTTTGAGCCGTGCTGGTGGGTCAGGCCAGGGCTTTGCACATGCTAGGCAAGCACTCTATCTCTGCGCTGCACCCCGTCCTGGAATCTGGGTTTTAGGTGCACGGAAAGCAGGCGAGTGAGAACTAACTTAGGCGTGGTGAAGGACTCAGACTGCAGGGTGGTGGATAGGCTTCCCTGGGCCCATGGGAAAGCAAGATGCCCAGGTGGAGCCAGGGCTCTGCCCAGGGGAGGTGCCCACGTGGCTGGAATGAGGGAGGCAGAGGTGGGAAGGAGGAAAGTGAGCCATGACTGACTCCCGATGCTCGCAGATGTCTGTCCTCTCTACATCTCTGCGTCTGAACGCTGTGCTCTGTTCTCCTGGCCAGCTGTCCCCTCTAACACATGCGCTCCTTGGCAATGGTGAATGCAGCCTTCCCGTTTCCGCAGCATCCTGCCCTGGGGCTGAGCACAAGCCGATTCTTCCCTTCACATGCAGCACCATCTTCATTCCTCATTTATATTTTATGATCGCGGCAATATATTCATCATGTAAAATTCACCATCGTTACCGTCTTTAAGTGCGTGGCTCAGTGGTGTTAAGTGCATTCACACTGTTGGGCAACGTGGCCCCCAGCCATTTCCAGAATGCCCCCCCATCATCCCAGACTGAAACCCCAAACCTATTAAACACTAACTCCCCATGGCCCTCTTCCTCCCAGCCCCAAGAACCACCTTTCTGTCTCTATGACTTTGACAACTGTGAATAGTTCAGATAAGTGAACTCATACAACATTTGCCCTCTTTTTTTTTGCAGGGGGGATACTAGGAATTGAACCCAGTAGCACTTAAACAGCCCTTTTTGTATTTTACTTTGAGACAGGGTCTAAGTTGCTTAGGGCCTTGCTAAGTTGCTGAGGCTGGCTTTGAACTTGCAATCCTTCTACCTCAGCCTCCTTAGCTGCTGGGATTACAGGCACACGTCACCACACCCAGAAACATTTGCTCTCTTGTGTGGCTTATTTAATGTAGTATGATGTCACCCAGGTTCATCCACGTTGTAGCATGTGCCAGAATCTCCTTCCTTAAGGCTGAATGATATTCCATTGTGTGTAGACCCACTTGTTCATCTCTCCTGGTGATGGGCATTTGGGATGTTTCTACCTTTTGGCTGTGGTGAGTGATCCTATTAGGAACAGGGTGTATAAATATCCCCTTGGCCCCTGCTTTTGGTTCTTTCGACTGTACATCTGGAGAGGGAATCGCTGGATCAGTGGTCATTCTGCATTTGACTTTCTGAGGGCCAGTATACTGTTTCTTCAGCGGAATTGTCTTATGTTCCCACCAGTGGTGCACAGGAGTTCCAGATTCTCCACATCTTCGTCAACACTTGTTAGTGTCTGCTTTTATACTATCCATTCTAAAGAGTGTGGAATCATCTTCTTATAAAAGATTAATGACCATGGAAAGGGAAGACCCAGGTGGGCCTTTCCTCAGTGTGCTGTAGAGGGATGTGACTGAGGGGAAGAGGGAGGTCCTAGATTTGGGGGGTGCGCTGGGGAGGAGAGACTGGGTAGGCGGTTCACCCATGCATGGGCTCGGGACTGGCTTAGAGAGGCCCCGCCATGGGAGAACTGAAGCCGGCAGGTTTCCCAGGAGGAAAGGTTTGTGTGACTCCACGGTTGGGCTCTTGTCCCTGGGGAAAGCTGTTTCTAATTTGAGCCTCTCTCTCTGTGTTGCTTCCTAGTGCGATAATGCGAAGGGATTGAAAGCCTTCTACGATGCCATAAAATACGGTCCGAACCATTTGATGGTGTTCGGAGGTGTCTGTCCGTCTGTCACCTCCATCATCGCCGAGTCTCTCCAGGGCTGGAATCTGGTGCAGGTAAGTTCTGAGCCAGCTTCTTGTGGGAAGCCTGTCTTTGTTGGCCACCAGTCTTTTGCAGGAATGGTGCTTGCGTAATGTGGTTCCCAAGTTACTCCTGTCAGATCGCCCAGACCCTTTCCTGCTACCCTTGCCTCTTGATCAGAGCCTCTGGTCGGCAGCCCTGATGTCCCCACCATGTGTTTGAAACCCTGGGTGCTGACAACTGACTCCTTAGCCCAACTCTCAAACTGAGTGCCAGCCCACCTGCTGTCCAAGGGGGCCTCCTGCTCCTGCCACCTGCTCCACAGCGCAGCCTCACTAGGCAGCTGCCTTCTGGGTGTGAACCCAGGACCTTGGGGCCTCAGAGCCCTGCTTGTACTATTTCTTAAACCAGAGATGCCCCTTTATCAACTCTGTGTTGGCCTCCCTCCCCACTGAATCCTTTTGTCCTCTAAGACTGCATTTCTCCTCAGTTAAGCCTTTCCTGGGCTCCTGGCCAGGTATGCACTCCATACACTGCAGATTTTATAAACTATTGAGTGCTCGACCAGTGAGTGCAGAGCCATTGCAGGTGAGGCTCCCCAGTGTAAGCTGCTATTTAGAATGGGAGAGAAGAGTGTGGAAAGATATGTAGAAAGGAATGAGTGGTGGCCCACACACATGTTTACTTCTTTGTACCAACCATCCATTCCTCCATCCCTCCATCCATCCCTCTATTCATCCATCTATCCCTCCATCCCTCCATCAATCCCTCCATCAATCCCTCCATCCCTCCATCCATCCCTTCATCCATCCA
>PVKS010018693.1:0-39663 GCA_004027875.1 Aplodontia rufa | reverse complement strand
AATTTTAAAATATGCTTCATTAGATGCCCTTCCTTTTGTATGTTTGTCTAAGTTAACATTTTGATTCATAAAAGGCTTTTGCCCTTGTCTTAGTTGATCTCTTTTATTTATAAAATGTCCTTTTCTTCTACTTCTTTAGAGCGCTGTGAGCAGTGATGAAATTAGTGTAGTCCCTCTGACCCCCTTCATCACCAATTTTAATCAGTTGAATGGTTTTCATTTGTGCTCTTACATATGCTAAAACGTGTCTTAATTGTTTGGTTAAGCTTTCAAGCTTTTTGATTTTTAGCAGTTACTTACAAGCAATATGTGTTATTCTTTAACTTAACCCTTTCCTCTTTTTCCTCCCAACTTTGGTTTGCTATATCATTTCTCATTGTGAAGGCGTAAAGTTACATTTTTTTCTGTCACTTGCCCTTCCACCTGGTGGATTAATTTTAGACCTAGAGTTAGACACATTTGTTTCTCACTCTTGGTTCTGAATGCTGTTCCCATTTGGCACACTAAAGTTTGCCCCCAGTAGACTTTTCTGAAAGAATCATGGAATAAGAGTCCTTTAATGTTTCAGGAAAGATTTCTTCAGTTCTGTCTCTGGCGATTTTTCTGTGCTAATATTTTAGCTTCCCTTTGGGGAGACTATTTTGTCTTTTTCTAATTTTGTTTGCTCTTTATTTTTAATCTCTTCTATCCTTATCACTTTTTCCTTTATCTCTCTTCTGTGTTTGCAGTTTCTATTCTCTGTTATGCTCTTTGAAATGTTGCCTTCACTTTCTTTGTATCTGTTCTGGTCTTACATCATAGAAGCTAATGATTTTTTCAAGTTGCAAATTCTTTTTTTCTTCTTGTGAATGTCTTTCTGGCAAATGATCCTTATCTGAGTATCCCCTGAATTTGTCCACTAAACTCTTGTAGTATCTTATGATTTGTCTTTCCTCACCTTTTCCCTCCCCTACTTCCTTTACTTTTCCTCTTCATCAGTATTACTCATAATTAAAAAGAGTTGCTGTTTTCTGAGCTAGCTGCCTGAAAGTGCTGTGTATTTGTGTCCATGCATGTGCATTTGTGACATTCAGTCACTGAAGTCTTTTGCCAGTGGGTTTTCACTTCAGGGTATCTTCCCTGTGCATCCCCTAGCACAATTCCCATTCATCCAAGCTTAATTTTTGCTGCTTTTAGCAGCTCTTGCACCTATTTTGTGTTCCAAACATGCTAGCTAGCTACTTTCTATTTCACCAAGAAAGAAAAAGTTTTCATCACTGCATTTCTTATCACCTTTGGATAATCTCTAGAAAATCTGATTGAAGCCTGGATTATATTATGTTTAAATTAGAAATTGATCTATTAATGTTAAGCATCTACAACTGCAATACCTATTCATTGATTTATTTGTTGCTTTAAAAATAAAACAAGAAGTTGGTGTTTCATTTCCTACCAGAGGTCAAGTAGAAAGCCAACTTTTAGGTAAAGGATGCCTAAGATGTGACTGCACAGTATTCCAATGCCAAATTTCTAAGCTCGGGGGAAGGGGTCTCTTAGACAAATTGCCTTTCTGATATTGTAATTGTTAAATTGCCCAGTTAAAAAGAAGCAGAAGGGGCTGGAGTGATAGATCAGCAGTTACAACACTTGCTTGGCATGCATGAGGACATGGGTTCGAACCCCAGCACCACATATACAACAAAGTGTCAGAGTAACCAAGGCCACAAGAAAAACTAAAATAAAATTAATTCTCTCTCTCTCACTGTCCCTATCTCTCTCTTAAAAAAATTAAAAGAATAAAGAAAAGAAAAATAAGCAGGAGCAATAGATCACCTCACACATAGCATAGCTCTTAAGTCCTGGTCCCTTTGAATGTTCCTTTCACTTTCTATGTATTAAAATCCACATGCCAATTTTCTTTTTGACACAGATATGAGAAGCAGTATTATAAAACAGTTTGAGTAAAGGGCTATAGCATCCAAGAGAGATTACAATTTGGGGAAGTGAGCCCATTCTTGTACTCGCAATGTGGCCAGTGTTTCATATAGGTGCCTTCACTTTGACTTTTGCTCAGCACAGTATTCCCTGTCCCCTGTACACCACCACCACATTCATTACTCTTCGCCATAGATATGTTTAATGCCTTGAAGTGCTTCCCTCTTTTTTATGTATTATGTTGGTACTTGCAATTGTCCCAGAAAATGAAGAGAAGAATGAAAGACTATATCAATTCCCAAGGAAAAATTGCATACACGGTGCCTGGAAAAATTGGTTTCTCCTTTTTGGCTTCAGTTTCCCATTCTGAAAAACTTGATTGGTCATTTCATAAGCATTTATTGTCTATCCACTGAGTGAAATATGATAAGCACTTAGGACAGGGATACTAGAGTACAGTTATGTCCGAAAGTAAAGCACAATCCAAGTTTTCTAGACAAATGACAGATGTAGCCATTCATTCTGTCTGGGTCATTAAAAGAGGGTCCTGGTGGGTGTGAGTTGGCCAGATAGAGACATGAGGAAGGAATCTGTAGGTCAAGAAAAGTCTGTGCACAGTGCAGAATTTCCACAGATAACAGCAGAGCACTAAACCACTAGAGAGCTGTGTTGACTGCGGGACTCTGTGAACTGTGTGAGCTGCATGCTTGCAATGGACCTGTTGCTGCAAAGGATAAGAAAAATCCCCTTTACAGTATCATTTCCCAGACTAGGCACCTATTGTCACCATTGCAGATGTTGACTATTATGATTGTCTAAAAGCGCATCAAAGTGCTTACTGTCTCTTCTTTCTCCAGAAGGAGTCTATATGCTCAGGGCTGTTGTTTATGAGTTTCATGGATCTGAAGTGGAGCTTGGACCTTATTTTGTGGAAATTGGCCATGAGGCTATGTCCGTGTTCATGAATTCCAGCAGTGTCCATGAGGATGAAGACCTTGTCTTTGCTGACTCCTACCCAAAGCAGAAAAGTAAGAAACATGTCTGGAGGTTGAACAACCAGACATTGGATGTAAATGCAAAATGATGCGTAACTGTGGGGACAAAAGCTACCTGAGGTAGAAGATGGTACATATGATGAGCCTTGAAGGACAGGTGTTCAGGGACATTCCAGGAAGATGGCGTAGCCATAGCCACCACCCAGACTGAAGAGCAATGTCAAGTGCACACAGTGTGTCAAGAGCTCTCTAATTTCCTTCCTGTCTCCTTGACTATCCTCAAACCCATGCAGTAGGTGATCTGTCCCCTCATGTCAGTGACATGAGGAGGAACCTGAAGGTCAAAGGATAGAGGGGCTGTGGAGGAGGACTCCAACCACATGTTATGGATGCAAGAGTCCAGAGTGTGCAGCCCAACTGGATGGAATGATAAAATTACAGCATTTCCCAAAAATAAGAAAAAGGAGAACCCAGAGGGGGATGCATCCCAATGAACTTCTTCATGGCTAGCCCTTGTACCTTTTACCGCACTTTGACTGCACTTTTTTTCCTTACAGTCAGCCTGATGAGAAACTCTCTAAGAGTTACATAGGGGGTGATTTATTTTTAACCTATTATCACATTCTAACCAGCCACAGTCATTCATTTGAGTTGTCTCACCTAAACTCTGAATAAATAAGCATCCTGTCTAGCCAATATCGACAGCACAGTCTGTGACTCCCCATGGCTTCAATGCCAGGATTTAGAATCAGAAGGTCTGGGTTTTAATCCAGTCTAACACATGGATAACTGGATAATCTTGTTAAATCCAGAAATTGTACTTTCCTTACACTTTTGGATTACCAGACTGTAGTCAGAATTAATTTTTGGTTGTTGTTAAGGAACTGTGTCATTCTTATTTGTGGATTTTTTATTTTAATTCATTGATGAAGGACAAAATATTTATTCCACTTTTCTGTTGTAAGTAAGCATTTTCTCTTTATAAAGTGAAAAGCCATGTGAAAGAACAGCAATATATAATATCCCTTTATGATAATGGGTTGTTTCAAATCAGAGCCCTCTTCTAGAATCTGATTCAGTGTTTGGTATCTGCCTTTCAATATGTACACTGTGTGTGTGTGTGTGTGTGTGTGTGTGTGCATGCGTGTGTGTTTGTGTGTAAGCAAACCATTGCATTACATTTTAGAGAACTTAAATGCATGAGGCTTACCTTTGGACCTCCATTTAAGAATCCCTGTGGGTGCTGGAGAGGTGGCTCAAGCAGAGTGCTTACCTAGCATGTATGAGGACCTGGGTTTTATTCCCAGCACCACATTCACAACTAAGTGGAGGAAAAATAAAAACTACATGAAAAAAGAAAAAATTAATTCTCTCTTATTTTCTCTTAAAAAAAAAAGAATTCCTGTGAGATGAAGATTATTTAGAGTACATACTGGAGAAACACTTTTAAAACAAGAGCATCAAGCAAAGCAATGAACATATTCCAGAAGAGTTGAACTTATTCAATGATGAGGTTCATATTTTCCAGGCATTTCTAATTTCAAAGTACAAAATTTTGAAATATACAGGAGTTCAAAGAAGGAAAATTAAAAATGGAAAATACTGATATGTGTTGCTTGAAAAAAACTGAATTAATTTAAAGCTTGTTTTTCCTTCACTATGCTTTTTCTTGTTTCAGGCACTGTTGTAATACATCATTTCCCATCCACCTCTTCATATAATGTGTCCTTTATTTCTCAAACTCCAGTGGGTGACTTCCAGGCTTGGCCCAGCGTGACTGTCTGGTACAAGATGCAACGTACGTTTTCACTCCAATTCCAGATTTAATAAAATCTCCCTCACTCGCCAGTTGAGGTTATTGGAGCCAATGGCAGCACAGGCTCTGGTGTCTGAGGTCCGTCACCGTTGCCTTTGAGCAGGCTTTTGGTTCTTTTGCGGTTTGTTTTGGGACTTTCCCAGAAGCCATAGGCACAAGGTTCCCACTGAAAGGTGTGAGAAGGAGGGATGTCATGCATAGCCACATGCAGCTCCTCATTCCATACCATTCCAAATGTGATTCCCAACACAGCCAGCCGTCTTGCCTGATAGCTTTTGAACTCCGGCTGCACCTCCTGCCAAGCCCCTGCAGCTGTACCCTTGGCACAGCTCTGCACTCACATTTGGAGGCTCATTCCCATCCCGTAGTCCTTGACTAAGGGGGAAAGTAGAGATGTTGACTCTCTGGATGGATTCCAGCCCTCCACGTTGGTGTTGCTGTGCTTCTCTCTCTCTCTCTCTCTGTCTGTGTCACAGCTGTCTCTGTCTACACAAATGGAACAGTGTTTGCTGCAGACACAGACATCACCTTTGTGGCTGTTACCAAGGAAACCATACCCCTAGAATTTGCATGGTATTTTGGAGAAGACCCACCAGTGAGGACAACTTCAAAAAGCATTAGGAGAAGGCTCCACATCCCCCAGTGGTTCGTAAGCATGGTGGTCATGATGGGTGTGGCCAATGGTGGCACAGCTGGCACTGAAATGGAACATGGCCATGCTGCTGATGAAACAATTTTAAAGGTGTCATGTTCATATTATAACAAGTCACTGAGTACTTCTGTCAATTGAGCTCAAGCATAATATCGAAAAGAATGGAGACTCACTTCCTTTCAGTATGCACGATGTGAAAGAATGCAGGGCTTTAAAATCAAGCAATCTCAGATTCAAATCTCAGCCACCAATGTGACCTAGGACATTCTTTCCATGAAGGACAGAGGTCCTCAACCTGCTTTAAGAACCCTGCTTGAAGAAGTTAACTAATAAGAAGAGGAGTCCAGGGCTGGAGCTGTGGCTCAGTGGTTACGGCGCTTGCGTGGCATGTGCAAGGATGCGGGTTCAAACCCAAGCATCACATACACAATAAAGTGTCAGAGCAATAAATGCCACATGAAAAACTAAATAAAATCGATTCTCTCACTCTCTCTTTCTCTCACTGCCACTCTCTCTATTTAAAAAAAAATGGGGGGAGGGTCAAAAATATTACTACCCTTTTACCCCATGAGGTAGAAATCACTAATATGATAATTAGGCAAATTATACAAATTAAGTCCCCAACCTCCTGGATTAATTTTTTATTTTCAGATTTTGGTATTAGCAATTTAACCCAGGGATGCTTTACCACTGAGCTACATCCCCAGCCCTTTTTACTTCTTATTTTGAGACATGATCTTGCTAAGTTGTTGAGGGTCTCACTAAGCTGCTGAGGCTGGCCTTGAACCTGTGATTCTCCTGCTTGAGCTCCTCCAGTTGCTGGAATTACAGGCATGCACTACCTCACCTGGCTCCTCCGGCCTTTCTGTTAAACAGAATTTCTCTCCATCTCTGTGTTCTCGTCTTGCTGTACACATTTCCTGACCTACTGTCCCATCCCACAGGTACCATGTGATGGTCAAGGCCTCCAGTAGGATCGGCAGTGTGGACTCCAAGCTCCACCACATCAGGGTGCAGAAGAGAATTGTGGCCAATAGGCTCATGTCCACCACCTCAGCCCTGGTAAACACCAGTGTGGCCTTTGAGTGCAGAATCAACTTCGGCACAGATGTCATCTACCTGTGGAATTTTGGGGATGGCACTGTAAGCACTGGGAGTGGCTCCAACAGCCATGTCTACAGCAGGTGAATCATGTGGGGCAGGTGGCCATTCGTTGCAGAGAGCAGCTGGGCTCAGGGTTTTAGGGATAGGCTCTAAGGTTCCTCCCAGCTGACCTATCTTTCAGGTGACATAGAGACAAATTGGACCCGGCTGTGGCTCTGCAGGAGCTTGGAATCCAGAGAAAATGTGAAGAGGGAGAGTAGATGCCTTCAGTGAGGGGGATTGCTGGTTAAAAACAGGCACAAGGTGTGGTAGGGACAACTCATTTTCTTCAGAAACTAGGTAACCATGCACAGGAGCATTTGTACATGAGCTTCAGGACATGTGAAGAGATTGCCAGCAGGGAAGTAGGGGAGGCATGTTCCAATAGAGACAAAGCGCAGGTGAGACATAGCAGAGGGCACCAGTGGCAGAGGTCTGGGGTGGCTTGTGAGATGTGTGTATGTGAAAGGGAATGGGGAGGTCGCAGATAAAAATCTAAGATCCCTGGGACAGATTATAAAAGGCTTTCAGTGTCAATCAGAAGAACATGAACGCAGTTGTTAGTTCAGCCTTTACTGAACACCCACTGTTTAATCTGGAACAAAGCACTATGAAAATAATCATGTGTCGCTAAACGATGAGGATATACTTGCTGTGGCCTCTTGGTGCAGTCAAGAAACAAGGTAAACGAGATACATGAGATTGCTGCTGGGGAACATGGCTTACTGTTTTTCAGCACACTTTTCTAGGTAGAAGGAGTACACTCTGAAATAATTGTATAGTAAATATGTAAGCCAGTAACATCATCTTTTGCTATCTTTCTCAAGCTTCCACACTACATAATTCCTTGTGATATACCTTTATATGACTGCAGCAGAGTGGTTGTGTTTTCACCAGCATCACAACAGACCTGTGAGTGATGTGTTGCACCACTGCACTGTGACAGCTATGACGTCACTAGGAGAATGGAGTTGTTTGGCTCCATTATGATCTTGTGGGACCACTATTGTGTATGCAATCATTATGCTTGCATGGCTATATGAAAAAGAGATATGAGTGCCTTTATCCAAAATAAATGTAGACTTTCTTGAAGGAGTTGGGCAAGTCCATGGGAAATCACAGGTATAAACTACAGGATTGCACACCTCAAGATTAGGGGTGTGGGGCCTAGAGTGGTGGCTCAGCGGTTTTGGCGCTTGCCTCTCATATGCAGGGACACAGGTTCCAGCCCCAGTACCCCAGTACACAGCAAAGTGTTGGAGCAACAAAGACCAAATGAAAGACTTAATAAAAGTGATTCTCTCTCTCTTTATCTCTCTCTGTCTCTCATTGTCCCTCTCTCTTAAAAAAAAAAAAAAAAAAAGATTAGGAGTGTGATCAAAGAGGGCTCATAGATCCCAGCTGAGTCTCTGGCTAGAATGAGTACTGGGTTGAAACCTCCAAACAGACGTCCAGCCGTGAAACAAGCATGGCCAAGGCTGAGCATGGAGACTTTGTGCTCATGCGGGGGAGTATTACAGTGTGCGGAGGTATCCAGACAGCAAGCCCCATGGGGGCAGTGGCACCAGGGAAATATTGCAGACTTCCTCCAATGTGAGGATTCTACGAGAACCCTTGCCGCCTCTGCTTGCTTTGATAAGACCTCCTAAATGGTCTATTTCTGGCCACATTTAAGATTTCTCCAGTGGAAATAGAATCTCATGTGTGGACCGAAGGAATTGAGCAATTGTACCTGGTGGATAGGTGCATATACGGGCAGGCGCCTGGACCTAGGCCCCTGGCCGAGTACTCTGTGGCTCCAGGAGCTCTCTCCTGCCCTCCAGAAGATGGTGTTTGGTACTATCTCTAGTATTTTCCCCAGGCTCACCAAGCAGCCTCATCTTCCTTAATAGGACCTGCCTGCCTTCCTGAAGCTCCAGGGTGGCAGGTGATATCTGGTAACTGAAAAGTCAAATTTGTGGTCTTTTTTCTTTTTAAATTAGCCAGCTATTTATTCAAAACTGATATATTTCACAACAGCAACACATACATGTTTTCTAGGTTAATGGGACTATTTTTCTGTTTCAAATTCAGAAGTCTTGAATGGCATCATTTGCAAAAGTAACATAGTTTTCCTTAGTGAAACACAACCTGTGTAGCCCAGAGTTGCCTAGTTCGCATATTCCTCCTGTGCCACATCTCTTCATAGCTGGGACCCTACAGCCTCCCCAGGAACTGGATTCAGGTCCAGGCTGGGGATCTATTATTTTCAGGACCCTAAGAATTTGTTGTAGAACCTGATTTCTGAAGTACAGACTAGAACACAAAGTGCCTGCTGAGTGACTCTCCAGTTTGGGACGGTTGCACTTGTCATACAAGGAGTATTCTTGCATGTCTCTGTGATCCTCAGACTGAGCCAGGACTGCCAGAAGCAGCGGGTCCTCACCTGGCTGTGATTTTTTGTCTGGAACCTGTGATAGCAGTCTGGAGGTTGGGCACTAGGCTTGACCAACACCAGGTGGGCAGTCGGTCCTTCAAATTAGATAATGGCTAGCCTCTGTGGAGATCAACCTGGTGACCTGTGTCTCTTCTGGCCCCATCCTTGGGCTGACTTCCCATCATATGCAGTAACCTTGCCGATCTGAGATGGTTGGGAACAGTGAATGAAGCCTAACATACAGCAAATTGGATCTCTTTGTTCTGCTTTCTGCCCTTCTAGGGAGGGAGAATTTACAGTGGAGGTCCTTGTCTTCAACAACGTCAGCTCTGCCACCCTAAGAAAGCAGCTTTTCATCGTGCGTGAGGCTTGCCAACCACCCCCAGTGAAGAACATGGGACCTGGGCAGGTCCAGGTAGGACCGGGGCTTAGGGACTCATTCCCTCCATGCTGCCACACTGCCTGAGTTGGTACAGTGTCAGGTCAGTCAGCCCTTTGCAGAATGAAGGAGGCTTTGTGGAGTCTAGACTGCTGTATTTTACACAAAAGAGGCCCTGTGAGCGCTGTGGAGAGGTTGGGCCAGTCCTGAGGCAGGGTGGAAGGCCCACCCCAGCCTGATGGAAAGGGAAAGCCTGGATTTTCGTATATGAATGAGTCCTTTATTTGCTTATTTGATGCTGGCATTCAGCATGGCTTGCCTTGAGGAGCTTTTTCTCCTTTTTCTTTCTTTCTTTTTTAATTGTACAGAGAACTGTAGCATTTTTCAGGAGAAAGGAAAATTTAACACCAAAATGAAAAGAAATGATCAATTGTTGAGTACCAAATACAGGTTAGGAAAAAAAGGGTTGCTTTTTATTTCTTGCATTCCTTTGAGGTCTTTGGTTTAAAGCAAATTTTCCTTCTTGGGGCAAAGGTGCTCAGATGACTCATGGGAATTGAAATCCATGACTGAACTTTTGCCAAAACGTTTTCTGTGACAAGCAGAAAGGTCCAAGTGGTCAGTTCATAGCTTAGCCACAGAACTCCCAGAGGATGCGGTAGAGTCAAGGAGCACATGCCATTGCCCTGGGCAGGCCTGAGTCTGCCCAGGAGCTCCAGACCCACACGCAAGACCCCTGCCTGGCCTCCAGCGCACACCACTGTCAGGCAGCTCTTGCACTAGGTGAGCATGCTCTCTGGGGTGGGAGACAGACCAAAAGTCCAGGGGATTTGAGAAAAGGCCACAGCTGGGCGGAGCACAGGCCCCAGGCCAGAGGCTCTGCAATGAATCCTGATTCTACTATGAAACCAAGCCATCGGGCACTACTTTTTTGTTTCTTTATTTATTAATTTTTATTATTTATAAGTTTTATTTCTAAAGTATATAAAAGCATTAAAGTCATTCGTGTTAACAAATTTGGTGTTTTTAATTTATAATACATTGTGTTTGAATTTTATCATTTGTAAAGAAAACAATACTCTATTTTTCTTTATACTTTATTTTATACATTTTCTAAAAGCCTAAAGAAATAATGGAGTCGTCTTAAATCCAGACAGTATGAAATAACCACCATTCATCATCTAATCTATTTATTTTCAGTAATTTTCTAAGGCTTTTTATATGTGGAGTATGTACGTGTGCTTGTGAGTATGTGTGTTTGTGATAAAATTGGGATCACGGAGCTGGGCATAGAAGACTGAATTACACCTGTAAACCCAGTGACTCAAGAGGTTGAGGCAGGATGATCACAGGAGGATTGCAAGTTCAAAGCCAGCCTTAGCAACGTATCAAGACCCTGAGTAACTCAGTTAGACCCTGTCTAAAAAAAAAAAATAAGTGCTAGGGATGTGGCTCAGCGGTTAAGCACCACTGGTTCCATCCTGGTATCAAAAATAAATAAATAAATAAATAAAATTGGGATAAATAATAAAATAAAAATTTAAAAATTATATTTTATGAGCCACTATTTATGTTAAATTTTTTGTTGTAGAAATGTTTAAGCATAAATAATAGTAGAAAGAATAATGCCACAAGCCCATCGCTTTCAAAGACTGGAGGGATCATATCAGAAGACAATCAGAGCCAGTCCAAAGGGTTATATATAACGTGACCACTTTCTCTTATTAAAGAATCTTGACTATATGATTTTAATGGCAGCACAATGTTAAATCATGCACACAAATTATATAGCCTTTAATGTCTTTATTGCTGAATATCAGCAGTTTCCATTTTCTATCACTACAAATACGTTGGCAGTGACATTCTAGGCTAACCTCATTCTGCCTATTGTTGGCATTTCCATGGGAATAATCCCTGCATGTCTCAGAGCTGAAAGACAGAACACTTTCAGGAGGACCCTGGCCATCAGCTGGTATCCTCCTGTGCTCTCATATGCTGGTGCCAAGTGGCTTGCTCACACCCCCATAGGGATTAAGTGTTTTTAATGTTTGTTTTTATTTATAGGTTGAAAATTGGCATCTCAGTATTAAAATTTGCTATAGCCCATATGAATCTGGACAGTTTTGTGGAAAATTCTAGAATGGCATCACATTCAGAGTAGAAACAACAAAAATAATTGAAAAGTAATTTAAATGATAACTAAAGCCCTTTAAAAAATGCCAAAGGTTAAATTCCATTTGTAATTATCACAAGTATTTTTTAAATTCTCATTTTTCAACTCTCTATGTAAGTTTTTACCTTTCCAAATTTTATGAAATCTTCATGAAAAAACAATCCTCTTGGGGGAGCCCTTGCACCCAGCATCAGCCCCAGGGTGGGCAGTGCCCTTGGTAGGTCTTCTGGCCCAGACTGCTCCTCCACACAATCTGGCTGGAGTAAGGTCAGGCCCAGGGTGCTGGGAGGGGGCAGGTCTGTTATCAGAGAATTGGCAGGGTAGGTGGGGAGAAAGGTTGCTAGGGAAGGACAGTGTGGCTGGCAAGCATAAGGGCCATGGATAGTCACTAAGATTCCTCCTGTGTCATTGTCATTTTTAGCTTATCAATCTTAGCAAATATGTTTTTATATATTTTATGAGTTATTATTTATGTTAATTTTTTGTAGAAATATTTAAGCATAAGTAAAAGTAGAAAGAATAGTACAACAAGCCCATCGCTTTCAAAGACTGGAAGGGTCACATTAGAAGACAACCAGAGTCAGTCCAAATAGAGTCCCCAGGCCCCAAGCTTCCCTGTCCCCACGAAACAGGCAGATACATACAGCACTACTCACCATCAGAAGTAGCCAGTGACTCAAACCTTTACTCCGAATGTGGTAATTAAGGGAAATAATTTGGCATTTATTCTTACGTTCCTGAACAAGCCATAGTTTTTCCTCATAGTTCTAACAGAAGAGAAAAGCTTTCTTTTTTTCCCCCTCCTCCCCCTGCTTTTCTTTTTAAATAAAGGAACTTTTGTGTATCCTAAATAAAACAGTTGCATAAAGATGTGTTGTTTTGGAAATAATCAGTAAAAATAGATTATGAACTATGTTTATATTGTTTTAAAATTCATTCTTAATTGTTAAGGAGAAATACTAGCATTATGTTTTTAAAAACATCCTTACTTAGGTTTTAGAGATATCTATTGAGTACTTTAAGATTAAATGTCATGATTTTTTGTAATGACTTTAGAGTAGCTCAATAAAGTAAAAATTAGAGAATGCAAATATCTCTCTTATATATTGCAAATAATTTTCTTTTTTGTTTTATGATTTTTTAAATTTTACATTTTTGACACTCAGAAGTTTGAAATTTTTATGTAATCAAATCCAGTAACCTTATCCTTTGATATTTGCTTTTTAACTTGATACTTGGAAAGGTTTTCCCCCAGTAGGTGTATGCAAATATAATTCTTGTTTTTATATGTGGACTTTTTTACTTTTGTCTGTGAAACAGAGGCAGTATTTGCTCTGGTGCTATCTGAAGTTCAGTCCTGGATCCCACCATGTGACATACAAATAAAATAATTGGGGATATCTGTGAGAAAGAGTTTATAGTAATTTACTGTATCTTCAGGTATAGTGGACATGTACTGAGATGTCTTCTCTTGTCAATACTTAGGTATGGAGGTCTCAGCCCCTGAGACTGGGAGTCACATTTGAAGCTGCCGTACTCTGTGACATTTCCCAAGGTCTTTCTTACACCTGGAGCTTTATGGACTCTGAGGGGTACCCCATCCTCCTCCCTGCTGCTGTCAACATCCACAGACAAACTATCGTGCTCCCGAGCTACACGCTGGCATGCGGGAACTACACAGCCATCGCCAAGGTGGGCTCCTGCCTTGTGCCACTGCCAGCTCACTGAAACCAGTGCTTTCCACCCCATGTTGGAGCAAGATATCAGCATTTGTAACTCTAAACCTGTTCTACCAACAAAAGGGGGTTGTTAATAGCTTGGATAGAATTTTAATAGAAAGGTTTAATTCTCCCAAGAGAACATATGTTCAAATGCTAAGTAATCAATGGAAAATTCCTTCTAGTTTGTTTAACAAAACCTTCCTGTGCACCTGCTTACCAGGATGTCAGAAGAATATTTGACTCTGCCATTTAGAAGCCTATCTGCAGGATGTCCATCAGAGGGCAGGGCCAAGAGAGAGGTACCCACAGTGACCACTGGGCACTTTGGCCCTCAGTCAGTGCTCAGTGCAATTTTAGCTAGAAAAATGGTGGCCATATGTGGGTTAGAATAGAGAGGTCACTTTTGTTACTTTTGAGCTCCAGGAAGGAGGGGTCCTTAAAAGAGTCTCTTCATAGGCATCAAAAGTGGAGTGTGTGGGGAAGCATGGCCAGGGATAGTGAGCAAACCCTGGACGGAGGGTCTGTCAGACTGTAATTCAGTGGGAAGGCCAGGCAAAGGAGATGCATTTTGAGATCAGACCAGTAACCCCAAAATCTCTGCAGTGGAGGAATGGTGTTTTATTTTGAGGTGAATGTTGGGGATTGAACCCAGGGCCTTGCACATGCTAAGCAAGTGTCCTACCACTGAGCCACATCCCCAGCTCAGGAATGGTGATCTTTCACTCTGGATTGAACATGGTCCTACTGAGCCTTGTTCCCAGCTCAGGTCAAAGGTGGCTCAACACAGGGTCCCTCAACATACAAACTAACCTCAAGGAAGGGAACCCACTAGATCTGTGCTCGATGCCAGGAACAGAACCCTCACATGATTCCTTTTAGATCCTGTGCTTATGTCAGTGAGAACTAGACTCAGAAAGATTGGCCAAGTGACAGTGGGTCATAGACCATGCTGTGAGGAACACTGTTAGATGCTGGTAATAGGAAAAATCAATGTTTGAGCATGATGCATGCTCCACTCTGGAAATATTAACTTGAGAGAGAGTTGGACACTGATTGAAGGATGGGATGCTGGGAAATTGCTCTAATAGGGAAGTCAAGAAAAGTTTTGAGGCTAAAGCAGATAGTGGCAGTGGAATAAAGATCTGAGCAGGGGTGGAAGTGGGGTGGGTGGGAGCAGTTGATTTGCCATGGTGGCTAATTATCAGAATCCAAGGTGAAATGCAAAGAGATTATGTAAGACCAGGTAAGTGGAGGAGAATATAGAAAACCAAGCACCTATTATATGCTGCTGTGTGCTGGGGAGGGACATGAAGAGAAATAAGCTGTTTACATAGTTGGGCACATGACATATTGGGGGAGATATATGGAGTCCAGCAAGCTACAAAAGATGTGATTCATGCCTAAACAGTGTTGGGATGCTCCCAGGAAGGAGTAGCCCTGAGGCCTCAGCCATATCTTTGTTGACCAGGATTAACAATTGGCGGAAAGTGCCCTGGAATTTGGCTCACACGCATGGGGAAGGGACTGATCATGCTGAAGCAGGTGGGGCCTATGGGAAGAGTGGTGGGAAACAAGCTTAAAGCAATTCTCTCTGGGGTCTTCTGAAGATGACAAGAGGCCTGGGGTGGGTTGCAACTTCAGTACTAAGAGAATCAAGCTTGACAAATAGCAACCTTCACAGATGAGGTATGAGTACGTGGGAGGGAGCACCATGGAAGGGTCATGGTTAGCCTCCCAGAGATGCCTCACATTGCTCTTCACTCAGCTCTTCAGACCATCAATACCAGTGCCATCACTGTTCCTTAGGGCTGCTTGTGACCAGGAAGTCAGGAGGAAAGGAACTGGCAGTGTGGCCCTTCCATCTCCCAGCTTCATGAGACTGTGGGGACGGGGAGGGAGATAGGGTGAAATGGTCATTAAAGTAGGTTCTGAGGCCTGGCCATCAAACCCTGAGCTCCAATCAGCTGTTTCACACACACTGCTGCTGTGCCAGAGATCAGGGCTGCAGCCCAAGTATCCATGTTCTACTTTGCTCCTTAGCTATGTCCTTACTCAAGCAGCCTCCTGCCTTCCCTCTGCCTTCTGATAAAGTGCTTTTCCATCTCTACGCTCACCTTGTATGGGTTTTTTTTTTTAAAGGGAGACAGAGAATGAGAGAGAAAGAGAAAGGAAGAGAGAATCAATTTTATTTTATTTATTTTTTCATCTGGCTTTTGTTACTGTAACACTTAGTTATATATGTGGTGTTGGGTTTTGAACCTGGTCCTCATGCATGCCAGGCAAGGGCTCAATGTCTGAATCACCTTGTATATTACATTTAGTGGACAGACCCAGACTTCGAGCTCCTTCTACACTGCCCCTTCCACAGCACCTCCCACACTGAGATCCCTCCACCTTCGCAGGCCTGGAACCTTCTCAGGGCTTCCTTGGAGCTGGAGTAGCTGAGCAAGCACAGGTTGGGGATGTAAATGAGGGTTTGATCATACAGTTATTCTGTCATTTCTGGTGCTACTCAGAAGACTGACCAGCAGGGAGCCTGGTACATCTGTCAGAGGAAAATCCAGAATGGCTGAGCCCAAGCCCTCGGAGAAATGCAGCAGATGTTAGACTTTATTTTTTCAATCATTATGCCCAGCTTCCCATCAGGTTTTTAAAAGAACATTCGAATGCCTTATATATAACATGTCTCATGTTCCCTAGGTTTAAAAGTGTTTATCTGAGGGCTGGAGTGGTGGCTCAGCAGTTAGAGCGCTTACCTGGCATGTGTGAAGACCTGGGTTTGAACCCCAGCAACACATATACAACTAAGTGTTCCAGAAACAAAGGCCAGATGAGTAAATTTGATTGTCTTTTTCTCTCTCTTAAAAAAAAAAAAAAAGAATTCATCTGAAATTTCATTTGCAGTTCTTGAAGTTCAATATATGTTTGGGCCTTAGAAAGGTAAAGTTAGGCAAACGCCAAGACCATAGACCACTTTGTTGTTGACATATGAGGTTTGAGAACTATATATAACATATGTGCACTCTTGGAACATTGCTATTTGAGGTGCCCTGCTCACAAGCCTAGACAACTTTGCACGTTAGCGCAGATTTGGATAGGGAAATGCTTGTACTCTCACCCCACTCACATCTCCAATGGGTGCATAGTAGGTGATTTATTTTGCAATTGTAACTGGTTTGGCTGAAGCCAAGAATGCATATAGACACCACTGTTCCCTTTCTAGAGTCACGTGTGTAGGTCCAGCAAGCATCTGCTCTGTCTCTGTCTGATACCCCCCCTTTTTGGTCCCACAGGTTCAGATCAAGGGCAGCGTGGTACACAGCAATTACTGCGTGGGCGTGGAGGTGCAAGGCAGGGCGCCTGTCAGTGTGATCTCAGAGGGCACACATCTCTTCATCCCCAGGGCTGCCTTGGCCCCTATCGTCCTCAGGGGGTCCCAGTCCCATGACCCTGATTACCCAGGGGCTGCTCTCAGGTGAGACCGTGGAGCTCTGCAGCTCTCAGACTTCTTCAAATTCTAGCTCAGGAATGCTGGGCAAAGTTGTTTGAGAATTCTGCCAAAATAGTTTTAAGAAATGAAAGTGCATCTGCTTTCATAAGCTGACCTGTTTTATTTAGAATCAAAATGTAAGATAATTGACAAAAGAGGAGGGAAATGTGAGTCGCTTTTTAAGGTGGTATTTAAAATATGATTTTGGAATGTGAGGTTTAACAGTTACCCTTTGGTTAAGATTTCTGGTTGGTGAGATGCCTTATGTGGGAGAAGTGAGTGTTACATGTCTGTATGGGGGTCTTTTGCTATTGGAGACCCAGCATGGGTCTTGTGCTCACAATCATCTGCTGTGTCACTTGGGGACCTCCCCAGCCTCCTGACTGGAATGTAGTCATGATCCCTGTGCAGCTCCCCTCTAGCATGCATCCTCCATGAACCATCCCTGCCCAGTAGCCTCAGACACACATCTTTGGTGGGACCACCCCAGGCTGTGTGTCCCTACCCCACTCCAGGACCCACTTTCCTGTGCCCTGAGACACCCCAGCCATAATACCTACCACCTTCCACTCAGCCTTCCCTATCTCCACCCAAGGAATGAATCTTCTTCCAATCACTCAGGTCAAAACCCTCAGCAGTATCTCTGACTTCTTCCCTCTCTGACTTCTCTCTTTCATGCTTCCGGTTCCATCTGTCAAGAAATCTTGTCAGCTTTACCTTAAACAACAACTCCACAGATCTTCCCTGCTTCACGATGATGAACCTCCAGGGCCTTAGCTCATCTGCATGACAGCCTCTTCTTAGAGACCTCCATGCCTCTACCCTCCCGCTGCAGCAGATTTTCCAAGGCAGAAACAGATTCTTCTAGAACAAATCAAACACCCTCACTTCACTGTTCTGATCTTCCAGCACTCTCTTGTCTCCCCCAGCTCTTCTAGCTGTGGCTGCCCCCACTCCTTGACTGTTCCTGACCAGAGCACTTTGCTCTCAGTTTCTGGCAGTCAAGTTCCTTCTGTATCTCTTCTTACAGTGGCTCTGTCTGTCACCAGCTTCTGATTCGATCGATGCTCAAATATCACCTTCCCAGTGAGGTCCACTTGGAGACCCATGTAAAATGATGAATCCTGTCTTTCTTTGTTATTTTTTCACTTATATGGCCACTGCTCACTGTGCATCCTGCATTGAGTGGAAGCTCCTGGAGGGCAGGGTTCTCCCTTGATAAATCCCTTGTGCCTGGTACAAGGTACCTACTCAGTGACTATTTATGAAGAAGAAGCATCGCTTTGTTTTCTTAACATACTGCAAGTGTGGGATTTGATGTTTCTTTAGTCCAGTAGAAGTGAAAGGTTACCACTCGTACTCCCACACTGCACTCCTCCAACTACCCTACTCTCTTGAATCCCACTATTCAAAATTTCTATCTGTGCACATGCTCCAGGCAAAGAGACGAAGTGCTCATACCTCCCTCTCCCCTGAGCTTAAGAGACCAATGGTCTCATTCATCACTGCATCTCTCAGCATTCAAGATCATGCCTGAAAACAAGAGTTCAGTGTGTGGCTGCTGAAAAGTGCTCAATTTGCTTCCATAGAGTGAAAAAAAAAAAAAAAAGAAAGAAAAGAAAAGAAATCTCAGCTTCATCACAGACACAGTTACTCTTCTGGCATGTAAACTGAACCCTCCCGTTGAAGCCAGAGGATGCTGCTGCCCTGTGGGGTGGTTAAAGGGCTGTCAAAATGCCACCTTGTGTGGCTTTGGAAACACAGAGGTCTAGAATGTGGTATCTGCACACCAGGCAGGGAAACCAAACTTTAAAGCACACCAGTGACTCAGGCTTTAGGTAGCACCTGCTGAAATGGCTCAGTGGCAGGATTGGCCCAGGATGCCCCCAGCTGTACATCTGCATGCCAGTATTTCTTCCCTGCCAAACTGTTTAGCTGTCCTTCTAGAGTTTGTCTTGTTGAATGTGATAATCATATTGCAGAAAGGTCGTGAGATTGGGGCAGAGACATCTAGAGCCACCCATCTGCCTGTCCCACCATTCATCAGCTCTGAAATAGGGCAGTTCTCTGAAGCCTCTGGAAATGCATTTTCTTCCAAAATTTGGGTCAATGTGGCATCCCCGACTGTCGTGTGGAATTGTCATATTGATGAGATGCAGTGTTGGCAGACTGCTTGAGAGAAGCATGGCTGTGTTTCTTGGGAGGGAGTACAGGTGTAAGCAGAGGAGGTCACTGAGTGCAGGAAGGGTTGGAGCAGCTACCACAATGGGGTGGAAAGCAAGGATCCCCAGGGAAGCAAGACCTTGCATGGATGGAGTTGGGGCCTCATGCCAATGAGTAGGAGGAGCCAGTCTTAGAATCCAATGATTGACACTTCACTGGCACCACAGAATTAGGGGTTATCATCTCTTCCCCACTCACGTGTCCCTTTAACATGCAGTGCTGCCCTGACTGCCCATTCAACTGCCCCTTCAACAGGTATCACTGGACATGCACTGCCACCAGCTCACCTGGGTGGCCCTGCTTTGATTACTCCACTCCACACCAATTGGACACTGGGGCTCCCACCATTTCCTTCACAGCAAAATGGCTCAGTGAATGCTGTGACCAGTTTCTTGTGACGCTGATGGTCTCCAGCCATGGCAGGAACTCTTCCAAGGCCCAGGTGTTCCTGTCCACCTTCCCTGCTTTGGCCTTCAGGTACGTGCTATGGAGCTGAGCTGAGCTGAGTGCTCCTGGCTGATGTTGGCAGCTTAGAAAGGAACCCATGCCTCTCAGATGTCACACAGCCTCTCAAAAAAGCCATGCAACCTCTCTACACTGAGTCGGGGTATAGCGTGTTTGCTGATGTATTAGATCAAATCATGAATCCACTGTGGAGCAGCTGATCACGTGGCATGTGCCCCATTCTACGAGCTTGAGTTCACATGATGCAGAGTCAGCGTGGGAAATTCAGACATACCTGGCATGAATGAATGCAGCCGAAGGATCCACATTCTTTTAAAATATCCAACTGATCTCAATATTTCAGGTTCATCCACATCTCCTGGATCAACTTTAAAGACATCTCTGTCAACTGGAATGAAGAACTGTCTCTCCAGGCTGTGTGTGAAGACTGTGGAGAAATAGAGAATCTTTCTTATTCCTGGGATCTCTTCTTAGTTAATGCATCAGAAAAGAACAGGATCGGAGGTGAAAGTGTTTGCTTTATCTTGCTGACTGAGGAGAAAGCTCAGGGCTGTCTTGGGTTTGCTGAGTGTTTGACCCAGCATGTCTGATTTTCCCTGTTGATGGCTTCTGCTTCCCCAGAGCCTCTTGCTTTTGCCTTCCAAAAAAGAAGCACTCAAATGCTTCTCAGCCCTGTGGAGTGACAAGAGGCTGGGCCCAGCATCCACTTAAACAGTCTTATTGGTTTAGCCACTATGAGCTATTGGAAAGGACTCATGGTGTGACTCACTTTAGAGGACCGTGTCCCTTTGAAATTATGAGTTATATTTTTGGTCTATAACCTAAGTTTCCTGGAATATAATTTTGAAAATCCTTGGAATCTTCAAAGTGATAGTATTTTGGGTATGCTAATGAGCTTACTGATGGCTGGCAGTCCCTGGGTAGCTAGCTTCAGGATGAGGGCTAGTCATTAGAAAGACCAAGGTGGAACTGGCAGGGGTTGGGAACTTCAGCCCCAGTTGGTCACTGATGACTATTGATTTGATCAATCAGTATAATGAGGTTGTCATGGGAATGCCTGATTTACAATGGATCACTCAAAAACACAGGTAGAAGCACCAGGGGCTTGCACCTGGCATGTGAAGTATGCACCGTCTTAGGGACTGAGGCTCAACCTGTGGAGTCTGATGCTATCTCCAGGTAGATAGTGTGAGAATTTAACTAAATTAAAGGATGCCAGTGGGTGTCCTCTGCAGAATTGCTTGCTTTCTTGTTAGTTGGGAGAAATCACACCCTTTGGGATCGCTGAAATGACCTGTGTTGTAGAGTGTAGGAGGAGAAACTGAGTCTGCCCTTTCCACATAGTCCTTCGTGGTGTTCTCGGCAGCTGCATGGTGAAGGTCTGGTTCCCAGCCTCTCTCCTGCACTGACAGCTGGTGGCTATGAGCTCCTCTCTAAGATTCAGTGAAAGATGGGTATCCTCCTTGTCAACCCAAAAGGCAAGTTGAGGCACACCGAGTGTGGGAACAAAGAGTTTACTCAAGCCAGAATGAGGATGGCCACCAGGGAAGAGAACATGATCTTAGTTGCCCAGAGTAAGTGCTCCTGAAATGGTATCCAAGGGGCAAGAAGGACCCAGTGGCTTTGGGAGGCTGAGTCAGGAGAATCACAAGTTGAAAGCCAGCCTCAGCAATTTAATGAGACCTTAAGCAACATAGTGAGACTGTCTTCAAAATAATAAAATAAAAAAGGCACTGGGTATATTGCTCAGTGGTTAAGCACCCCTGGGTTCAGTTCCTGGTACCAAAAAGAGAAAGAAAGAGACAGAAATTACAATTGTGTTCATTGACAAAAACAGATTAGTAGCTGGATTGGTGATCAGTCACTGATGTTATACATACCAAGTAGGAATTGCAATAAACAGGAAAGGGCTTTTACCTGGTTATTTATTATCTCATAGGGATGGGGCATCTGCAGACACCTGCTGGACTGGGTCAGAATGACCTAGGGAACTGTAATCTCAGGCCTCATGTTTTCCCTGGATTAAAGAATTGTATGAAGTCATTCTTGCCACATTTTAAATCCTTTCTCATTTTACTTTACAGAGTGGTGATAGAGCTAAATAAAATAATGTGAAAGAGCATGCTAGGGGCTGGGCCACTTGGCCCATAGCTTTTATGGGACACTTAGGTGTGAACCAAAATTGAGACTGAGTTCCCACATGGTGATGACAGCAATCAGGGAGACGGTTCCCCTGTCAAACAGAGCAGCTTTGTTTCTAAGCTGGCAGCTAGCTCCCGCAGCATAGCTCCTGCCAAGCCTCTGCTGGCCTTCTGCCATTTAAAAACAATCCATCTAATGGGGTGATACAAAGCTTCTGTAAGTAGAGCTCTGAGTACAGCTGGCCTCAGTGGCTAAGGAGGCACAGAAGACATCGAGTGTAGTTGTACCCTGCATTGCAGGAGAAGTATTCCCGAATTCTTTTAGATACCTTGAATTTTTCCAAATCAAAGCCCAGACTGAGTGAACTAGAGAATATCCAGAGGTTAAACTTCCAAGGAAAGGGAACCTTGCCCTTGATGGATGCATCTCAAAACCAGGCTCTCCCGTAGTCAAAACAACAGCTTTATTGACAGGTTTATATGCCCATGGCTACTTTTTTTTGTTTCTTGGTCTTGGTCATAAATTCTTTAACAGTGATTTTTAGAATTGTTGTATCATATCCTTACTTTCAGTTAGGGGAGTGAGGATTTAGAGAAATTCCATGTTATGCGAACTCTTTCTAGAATACACATGAGAAACCCACACTAAGGGTGCACAGAATCTAGCAGGCTCCCCTTCCAAGTCTCTATGGAGCCTGGGAAGAGCAAATTCCAGGTGGGATGGAATCCCTTTTCCCACCTACATGATTGCTACAAAGTTGGCCTCCAGGCTTCTGATGAAAAATCACACTCCCTGGGTTTATCTCTCAAGCATAGGACTTTGAATTCACATCAGACTTTAAAGCAGAACGGTCTTATAAAACCTGTACACTTTTAAAAAGTGAGTGTTTCATATATTTGCTCCAGAATTTTAACACTGCCACACTTGTTTAAGTTCCCTTTTGTAGGACCGTGGGGCTGCTGGGCGCCTCAGCACTTGGAGCCATCTTGAAGTCGTTAGAGTCAAATCTTCTGGCCACTGAGCCAAATGTAAGAGATCCCAGTGGATTACCCACGCCATTATCACGGGAGCCTTCACCCACAATCCATGGCCAGCTTGCACATTCAGTCACCCAGAGCACCTCCATGGAGTCCACAGTAGGTGGCCACCAGATTCCTGCTACTGGTGACACCACAGCCCAGGAGGATCCTTCTGAAGATGAGTCACTGGGCCTAGCGCTGGGGTCTCTTGGTGAAGGAGTCCCAACTGTGAGCCCCTCTGAGAGAAGCTGGCCCCCTGCCAACTCCTCACCTCCCCTCGAAGGTAAGCACCTTCATCTCTGCACATTGTCCCCTTATCTGGGCATCAGGGTTACCTTGGGAAGGAGCATATCTGGTGGGTCAAGTTTGAAGTTCCATGCACATTGACCTTGAATCTGAGAGCGCTGGGTTCACACCCAACACTTAATTAATTGTGCTTTTAAATGAAGCATTGTGATTTTTGCCCCGCATAGATTTTGAAGCTTATTACAGCGATATCCAAGAAGCAACGCCATCTAGAGGAAGGCAGCAAGGTAACTGGGCTTCTGCGCTTGTTCTGTGTGAGCCCTGCGTTCAGGCCTGCTGCTCTGTCTCTTCTCCACACCCTTTCTCTGAAATCTAGATTCATATGCCTCCCATTTATATCAAGGGCACGTGTTACTCCCAGAGTCAAAGGGAAAGTTGAACGTCTTCTGCCTGGTCCTGGACTGAAGCTTAGCTTCTGGCTCACCTACTTCTGCACTATTATGCTCCAAAAATCCCACAGTAGCTTCAGGCTCTCCCAGGCCTTGTCATGGGAGTCCTCTGCCCAAAATGCCTCCCCGCACGCTCCACGTTGGCTATTTGCTGGTCATCCTCCCTGCAGATGTTCTCTATTTCCTGGTCTCCGGAGTGTCTCTCAGTGTTATGATAACCCCCAACCAGTCCAGTGTATTTACTCCTTCCTGTTTAATGTATGTGGCACCTGGTCGAATCATCTGTTTTTCAGTCTCTTCTACCCTGAGATCTTCAAGGGAAGCTTCTGTGACTAGCTTATACTAGGTAGGGTCCCAGAACGATAGCAGTGCCCAGTACATCAGCATCCAATGAGGATGTTATCCAATGAATAGATGACCAGAGAATGATTTATTTATCTATCAAGTGAATAGAGGAATCATTAGTGGATGATTTATCTGTCAGAGAAATAAATGGATGAGTGAACAATTGATTAATCTGTCTGGTGAATAGATGGATGATTAGAAAATGATTTATCTAGCAAAGGAATAGGTGGACAATTTATTTGTCAACTGAACAGGTAGATGGATGATGAGAGAGTGATTTATTTTTGAAGTAGACACATGGATGAGTGAATGTGTGGCCTTCTGTCTCTCTGCTTCTGTTCCTGCTTCCTGTGATTATTTCACTGCATAGTAAACAGAGTACTTTCCCCACCACAAACCACATTGTCACTTCCAGACAGTCCCTCCAGTGGCTTCCCACTACACACAGGACAGGGGCTGTGGGCTGTGTCTCCTGACATGACCCCAGCCTCATGGACCACCCTCCTGTCTTACCTACTCCTTCTGACTTCCCTCAAAAGACCCTCCCTGTGATGTTTGGGTTTTATTCAGTGTGGAAACTTTTTCCTCCAGATCTTCAAAGAGCTCTTTCCATCCTGTGTTCTGAAGCCACTCATTTTTTTTATTATTGCATTATAGTTGTACATATTGATGGGATTTATTGTTCCATATTTGTGCATGCACACTATATAGCAATATAATTTGACTAATATCACTCCCCAGAATTTCTCTCTTCCCTCCTAACCCTTGGTCCCCTACCTTCCTTCTCATTTTTCCTCTCTAGATTCTGCATGTGAGAGAAAACATAGAACCCTCAACCTATTTGAGTTTGACTTATTTCACTTAACATGATGGTCTCTAGAAGCCACTCTTCAGAGAGGAGTTTCCTGCACACCTTTCCACTCCCTACACTCTCTTTCCCTGCACATCCTGCTTTGTTTTTCTTCATTACACTTATCATTAACTGAATTACACTATCTATGTGCTTCCTTATTTTTCTGACTCCTTCTTCATAAAATTCCAGATTGCAAAGACTCTATTGATCTGGTTCACACCATCCCCAGTTCCTAGACCTGAACCTGGTAGACTATAATAATTATTTGTTGACTATATAAAGGAAGGAAAGAACATGTGATTGGGTCACTAATCACATGATAATAAAGTACATTGCTTGAATATGTTTTGTTTCTGGAGACATTATTTTAAACATGCAATATCCTGCAATCATAGAAATAGTGACTAACATCAACACTGCTTTCAGAAGATAATGATTGTTTCTCTTTTTGAATGTATTTATTAGTGGATTATAGAGTGGTTCATTGTGACCTGTTTACATATGCATATAATTTGTTCCATTAATTCCATAGTATTTCTCCATTCCTTCCTCTCCTCCCTCCCCCTGAACCCCTCCCTCTACCCTATTGGACTAACTTCTATTTATTTATTTATTTATTTATTTTACTCAATGCATTAAAATTGTATGTAATAGTGGGCTTCATTGTGCTATATTCATACATGCATGGAGCATAATACCCACAGACTTGGTTGACCTTCTTAGGGAATAACACTGGCCTCCAAGGATCAAGACTGAGTACGAGTACTGAGGAGGGGAGCCCCAGCGAGGGGGATAACCTGGTGGGCCCCTTCTTCCCCACCAGCAGAGCCAAGCCTGCCGTCATGATAGACTGGCCCAAGGTCCGGATCAACAGGGCTGCTTTTCAAGGCTACTCCTCATCTGGTATGAGAGTGCTTTTTGTGTCCTGAAATTCCCAGTTGTTTCAGAATAGTCTGGATATGAGCATTCTATTTCTTCTGTAATTTTATTTTAATAGATAAGTATTTGAAGCTGTCACTTGTGTTTGTCCATAGTCCAAGGCTCCTTTCCCCATAATAGAGCTATCTTCTGCTGCATACCTGGAGTCCCTGTCTACAGACTGACAGGGGGATGCATATCTGCATGGCACCCCAAACACCTGTATGGCTTTTCATATACAGTAGATGAGCCGTTTGATAAACCATTTACATGGATTAATCAAATGAAGCTGCCCCAGTAGTGCAATTAAGTTTTTGTCCAGTTTTCCCAACACAGGCATGTTGATGTTGCTGTATCTATTGGATTGCCACCTTTTCTAGTGATATGTCATTAGGTCACTCCTACAAGCTCTGAATCTCACACTGTTCTTAGATTTCTCCCTTGCCCTATCCTTGTAATATTTTTTAAAGTTCCATTGTAAATTTGCACTGTTTAGAAACTGTCCTTGTTTGTATAAGCCTAAACCCTGTCTTCAGGATCTCTTCTGATTCCAGGGTATATGGTATGGGGTCAGCCTGTCCCTGCTGAGGAACAAACCAGAGCAGCAGTGACACCCAGATGAAGAATATCTCATAACCAACATTCCACAAAGATGTAAAAAGTGCTTTGGAATTTATTAATCATACTTCATAGATGAATTAAATTCATAAATTAGAAAAATTGAATACTGAATCCATTATAAACACATAAAATAGGATCTTACCAGCATTCTCTTGTTTGGGAAATCAGTGTCCTTTCTGAGCCAGTATTTCCATCCTCAGTATTGCTTCTATTGGGCAGAAGTGGCCTAGAGATGGGATTTCAGCTCTTTAGAGAAGGTGATAACTAACAAACTAGTGTCATTTCTAAATAGGACCTAGCTGTGTAACCAGGACCTATTTTACCTTCATCCCTAGAGCAAGGGCAAAGCCTACTGCCAGGACTCTGCCTGACCCCTGTCCCTCAGACCACTGACCATTGCTTCCTGGTAGCTACCTCCTCTTCTGCAGGTATCACAGAAGCAGCTGTGACAATAAAGCCATACTCGCTGAGCAGTGGAGAAACGTATGTCCTACAAGCATCTGTGGGTATGTTATGCTGCCAGTTGGGTTTGGTGTGGGGGAACCATAAGGGATATGGTTGTATTTGCACCTTTCCTCAGAAATGACAATTTCTTCTCACTCCTACAGACCATTACACCAAGTTCCTGATGAATAAGGTAGAATAGATAGTTAAAATGGTCAGCCATGGTAATGGGCCCCAGTTAAGGTCTTGTTTGAATGTGAAGACTATACTATGAGACTAACCTGTGGAAACATTCCAGCCAACTCCTTTGTCCCAGAGTAGTGGGAAAAATGGAAGGTGGGGGCAAATCCAAATGGGAGGTACAGGAAGGATCCAGACTCAAAGGCAAAAAGAACAGCCAACAGGCTGGATGCTTTCTCAATATCTGTTTAATATGGATTTTGATCACTAGCCTTGGAACTTTTTGAACACCTGTTGAATATACATTTTGGGCAATGGTCTTTGACCCCAAAACTATATATGCCTCTAGGCCAGCACTGCAGAAAACCTGTGTACTGCTATCAGGTCCCTTCCACATTGCGGGAGTTCTATCTCTTCTCTTCTCACCTAAATAAATCCTACTGCATTTACTCTTGCTTTTCATTATTGTCCATAGGTTTTTATACTTCACATTTGTGACACGAGAACCCAGAAAGAAATTGGTGAAGCATAGAATTTAGTTTCATCTCAAAACTCCAGTTTCACTGACTCCCCTTCTCTCCTCCTTCCTGGTCCCTGCTCCCTTGTATTAGAGGATGGCAGCAGGCTGTGGTTGTGCTTCTGAGATTTATTCTCCCTTAAGGAATCTGCACATGTTTAGAACAGGGTAAAGAATGAACTTTGCCTTTTTCTCCCCCATCTTAGGGACTGAACCCAGGGTCTGCACATACTAGGCAAGCATTCTACCACTGAGCTATATCCCAGCCCTTTTTATTTTATTTTAAAACAGGTGTCACTAAGTTTCCCAGGTTTGCCTTGAACTTGTAATCCTCCTGCCTTGGTTTCTTGAGTAGTTGGGATTACAGGCATGTACCACCACCCCTCACTTGCTTTATTTTTAAAAAATTCATGAAATTTTATTTGTGCTAGACAACTGGATAAGTTGATTCCTTTTCTGTGGATATGCCCATAGCCTCTCTATATATTTCACCCCCTGATGAAATATCATTGCCATTGTTCTGTGCTGTTAGCCTGGGTTTGAATTCGCTCACATGCATACTCTTCCTAGTGCCAAGCACCTTTTCTTACATACCCATGATTCAATCTATCAAATCTACCTAAAGGTAACTTCTAGATACTTTTCCCCTCCTGAATTCTAGAATTCCCCCTGCCGCCCCATTCAACAAGCACAGCAGATTCAACAATTTGTATATACAGAGACATTTTGTTCAACACCCATTTGTCTGCTTCATTAAAACCCACCATGCATTTCCAAATTTGCTTCCTGCATTAACTCACAATGTGCAAGGAAGGAACATTTTCTTTTGAAACTTGCAGATGGGGCCAAGAGCCTGCTGCCAGGACTGTGCCTAACCCCTGTCCCTCAGCCCTCTAAAATCACCTCGCTGTCTCTGTGAGCCTCTACCTGCCCTAACTGCAGTTACACTTGGAAACTAAGCCAAGTCCCTACTTACGCCTGAAAAATAACAATACCTGTTTTCATTTTACTGAACATCTTTGCCCTTCTGCTGGACTGCTCTTTCTTGCCCCTGATATTCATCTGAATAACAAGCTAAAGGCCCTTTTCTTTGATGGGTCGCATTCATTACTGTGTAGGAGGTCCTCAAGAACCCATCCATGTCCTCCAGTGTCTGGTTCAGTGTTCCTAGAGAACCAGTTGGGAGGGATGAACTGAGGACCTAGCTGCCCCCACACACCCTGGCTTCCTATTCCTCTGCTCTGTCATTAGGGTGTGACTAATAATAGCAGAAAGTAGAAAATAAAATGTTTAATCATTTAGAAATAATTATGAAATAGATTATATTTGTTCAACAGATATATGCAGTTATATACAATAGCAATTTGGGGCATTATACAACAATATGAACAAAGTCTTATGATATCAATAATAGTTAATAAAACCAAAATATAAAATTGTATCAGTGCTATAAATTCAACTTAGCTGTCCTTCTGTGTGTACATGGCTGAGGCTTTAGGAGACTCCAAGAGAATGGAGCAGGTTTGATATATGGGGGTGACGTGTAGGTCTGTGTCCTCTCCTGGCAGGCTTTGGTCTCTATTGGAGGGTGTTGTGTGTCTTCCGGGTAGGGAATTGGTTTGCCACATCCACTGTTATTTCCCAGGGTCTGGGAATGTGCCATCCCCACCTAGTAAGCACCCAACTCCTGCCCATATAAAAAACTACTGAAAGACTGTTGAAACATAGACTGCTATGTCTCAGTCTCTGATTTAGCAGTTCTGGGGAGAGGCTCAAGAATCTACCTTTATGACCAGTTCTCAGGTGAAGCAGATGCAGCTGGCCTGGAGATCCACTTTGAGAACCCAGGATATATGTTTTATTCTGTAAAAACTTCATCTTCTATTACTGTAGTTCTCCATCCTGGCTAAAAGACTCTGTCTCATCTTTGTCTTAGCTTCAAAGCACAACTTACTAGGCAAAGCTCAGCTGTACTTGACGGTCAACCCAGCTCCACAGGACATGGCCTGTCATGTGCAGCCCCATCAAGGTCTTGAGGCCCACACCATCTTCAGTGTGTTCTGCATGTCAGGAAAGCCGGTAGGTGGCAACCCCTGGTCTGTGCTGAGAGACCAAAGGCAGTGGAGGCTCTTGGAAATTCCAGTGCCAAGCACCCTGACTCAGGCCTGAACTTCCCCATCTGTGAAGGATTTGGGCCTGCAGTTGAATGTTGGAAAATCGCTCAAGCATGAGAGAAATCTTTCCTCTCCTCAGTGATAGGAGGACAGAATGGCCTCCAGCTTAGAAGGAGAGACAGACCTTCTGCTCAGGAACCACAGTGGGGCACTCAAGACCTCTACTGTATGGTCAGAGCAGGGGTCTCCATTAATGCTGTGCACACAAGTGGGTAGTGGGTGACTCAGGAGCCTGGCCCCAACACAGGGCACTGTCTCTAATGTGGACTTCACCTTACTCTCCTGATTTGGACAATGGAGAAAGTCACTATAATTTTTTTAAAGAGGGTTTTGTGAGGATTAAGCAAAGTGTGTGTGAAGGGACAAATACTTCCTTCAGAGGTTGGGTGGCAGGCAGGGTGGCAGTTTGTGACATTGCAATCTTGGCACCATTTTCCCTGTTCTCTTGCTGTGGACACCACCTATCTCTGTCCTTTTGTCCTTCCTATGGCACTTTTTTTTTTTTTTTAAGAAACTGCATGTTTCCTCAGGAGAGACTAGGCCCAGGTCTTCCCTCCAGACCTAGTTGCAAAGACCTCTGCTCCTAAGACAGTATATGTCCTATGGATACGCTCTGCTATCCCTCATGTCTGCCTTATGCCTAGCAGTGCCTAGGCACAAGGTGCAGCAGGGTCCTCTTCACCCTGAGGAATCCTTGTCAGTCTGATTCATAACTGACAGGAGCTTCCAGGGCCAGAGAGCTAGCAGACCTTGAGTGAGGAATCCTGTTTCATTTCTGCATTGCATCCTCTGAAGGAGAGTTCTGTAGGGCAGAGTTGTGCAACTGGGAACCAGGAGATCTCTGCACATGTGTTGTGCAGCTGGAGGCCATGTTTGACTGCTATACACTCTGTTCCTGGCTACACAATATGTCCCTGGGTGCAATGAGGGCTGCAGATGTGTATTTATAGATGATGCCATTCAAATGTTGCTGTCCTCTTTTATGCTCCCTTAGGACTTTCATTATGAATTTAGTTACCAGATAGGAAACACTTCCAAACACACCCTGTACCATGGAAGAGACACCCAGTATTATTTTGCATTGCCAGCTGGTGAGCCCTCAAATAATTACAAAGGTAAGAAACAGTGTCAATTGGGATCATTGGCTATGCCTACATGTGGTTCCAAACCTTTTCTCCTGATTTCCAAAAACTAGAAATTGTTAAAAACTGTGTGTGCAAAAATTAAAATTGTTTATTCACCTTGATAAATTTAATACTTTTAAGATTAGGTTGTATTGCAGAAAGAACATTAGAATGATCATAATGTAGATGATAAAATGCTGCAGAATATTTTATATAAATTAAATATTTAAGACCAAAATATCCTTCATTTACCAATGAGATATAGCATATCTGGTGAATCTTGCATTTATTACAGATTAAACCAAATCAAAATGTTCCCTCCAAAAAGAAAATGTGGGGCAAAGAACTGTTGAAGTTAGCAAATCACAAGCCCCCTGTTATTCAACTTTTCATTACTATCACAAATATCTGAGATAAATCAACTGAAAAAGAGGACGGGTTGATTTTGGCACACAGTTTTGAGGTTTCAATTGTACTGGTCCCATAGCCTTGTCCCTGTGGCAGCACAGTACATCACAGCAGGAGCAAGTGGTGGAGAGGCCCACTTACCTCAAGTCCGAGTGTGAAAGAGAGAGGGAGAAGAGGAGTCAGGGTCTTGAAATCCCCTGTGAGGGCATACCCCAAATGACAGGAAGACGTCCCTCTAGTCCCACTTCTTAAAGGTTCCACGACCTCCCCATAGTGGCAAGCTAGGGACCAAGCCTTGAATGCATGGGCTTTTGGGGGGAAATTAAAGATACAAACTACAACCCCAAACCAAAATGAATCCCACAATGTGGAAAAATTTCTACCCAGATCCCTGCCTCTGAGGGTGTGTGCATGTTTAAACCAGCACTTGGGAACTGGCCACCATTTAACACAGTACCTGGAAATGCACAACCTGGTGTGGTTAAATTAGACTCTCTGGGAACGTCTGCTTTTTGTTTTATTTTTTTAGACTCCTGAATGATTCCAATGTGTAGTCAAAGTTGAGAATCACTAATCTAGATTCCTTGATTTGAGTTGGTAAGATTATTTTAGCCCCAATTCTAAACTAGTTCATGCCCCTGATGTATTTAAATCTCACCTCTCCTTAGAGTCCAGTGAAAGCACTATCTCTGTGAAACCTTGACTGTCACCTCCAATTAGAAACACTTTCCTTTCTTCCAGAGTCCAGTCAAACTGAGCAAAGTTTTTCTGAGCAGGGTGCCATTGTGAGCTTTGTAATCCTGTTCCACTTTGTGTTGTGATCTTTCAGACTCCCATCTGAGCTTGAGGTCTGGTAAATTCAGGCAATAAGAGATTAGCATGGTAGACGTTGACTAAAGGGATGAAGGTGGATTTCATTGGCTTGCCTTGATAAATCCTCAAATGGTAAAATTGCACTTACCCACTGCTTTCTGGAAAGTTTTCTCATGATGCAAATGCTTGTTCCAAGCTCCTCCAAGTCTTGGTAGTAGGCACCAAACCAGGGACACATGCTAAGAGCTGAATCAGAAAAGAATGTGTCCTTAAGGCAAGGAGGCCCAACTTCTATGGGTATCCTTATATTAAGACTTGGCCTGCTCCTCCTCTGAGAACTACATGTAGGGGCATGAGGATCTCTGTCCACGAGGGCAGCCACAGACCACAGGGCTGGGCAGATGTCCAAACAGAAGACCTTGGAACAGGGCCTGAGCTCTGTGTTGAATGAAAGGTTTTTTTCTTTCTTTTTAAGAAAGAGAGTCAATCTTTATTTATTTTTTCATCTGGTTAGTTTTTTCCTCCACTTAGTTGTGTGTGGTACTGGGGATTAAACCCCTGTCCTCGAACATGCCAGGCAAGTGCTCTACCACTGAGCCATCCCTCCAACCTCTGGAGAAAAAAACTTCTTGATATAAATTTCTACAATCACATTTCAGGTCATAGTCACAGAGCAGTGTCAGGGTTAGTGATGTTACTCAAATCCTTCGCAAGTGTGATATTTGCTTATAATTGTCATGATTACCATCAAACCCTATGAATATCTAGATTCAATATTTAGGAGAGTTAAACATAAGCAAAATTATTTGCATAATGCATATGTGATCTTGTTCCATCTTTTGCATAAATTAATATGGCACAGACTCAGTGTGTCATATTGAGTAGAGTCTTGCCCCAAACTTGCTCTTTCTCTTTTATTCTCTAACTTGATTCAGAGGACCAACATTATCAACAGTGGGGGTATTTTTAAAATTGGAGCTCCAGGGACCCATACAATATCTATTGACCTTTGGGAAAAGGAAAAACCCAGAATTTTCTTGTAGATAAGCTTTCTGGTGGTACAGGTATCTAGGGACCACATCTTGAGAAGAAATTACCTCCAAAAATTAAGTCCCCAACCCTTAGCATTGAGATTCAGGTTGAAGGTGTTATGAACACTCCCATGGTGCACAGGACTTTGATCTTCCTATGTAAGTCACACACCTATACCTGTGACCGTCATTGTTTGACCATCACCACACCCTGAGCTCATCCGCAGGTGTCCTTAGCACACCCAGAGCTGAAGGAATTCCTAGGTCCCAGAAGAGCCATTTCCTGCTGTGTCCCTATGTCTTCATGTAAACTCCCCTCAATCAGAATTATTCTTCACCTTATTCTATACCTGTTAAATCTGTACACATCTTTTAGGAACTGATTAAAAAATTACCTCAACTCTTTCTTTTTAAGACAGAGGAGAGAATCAATTTTATTTATTTTTTCATCTGGCCTTTGTTTCTCTGACATTTAGTTGTGTATGTGGTGTTGGGGTTTGATCCCAGGTCCTCGCACATGACAGGCAAGTGCTCCAAATGCTGAACTACTGCTCTAGCGCCTTACCTCAACTCTTAATAGACCATTGTAGAGTCTGTTTTTTACTCTCTGGGCTCCTGGTGGCCTTGACATTCCCCATATATCATCATCCCTCACATTGCTAGTGGACAGGTCACACTGGAGGGCAGAGACAATCAGTCTTCTATCCTGCCACAGGCTCACCTTTTGTGGGTCAAATGGGTAAATGTGGGAATACATCAATGCATGAGTCATTCCCTGACTCTTGCAGCACACAGTGGTTCCACTCCTTAGAGTGCATTACCTTATTTTAGTAGCCCTTGAAACAACCACCATCATCCCAACACGTGGATCTGCTCCACGGAGATTCTATTTACTGGTTTACTGAGATCCACAGTGAAGGAAACTTGGAAAAGCTTGCAATTTCCTCTCATCCTGAGCTTTGCCAGGACGGAGGCTTCCTCCTGGTGCTGTGCAGTAGTGCATTTGCTGTCAGGGTGTGAAGGGGCATCTCTGGAGCTACCTGCCCAGAATGACCCTCCTGTCCTATTCTCTCACAGTCATGGTTTCTACTGACATCACTGACGGCAGAGGCTCCAAGTTACAACCGTGCACTGTGGCGGTGACAGTGTTGCCCCGTTTCCATGGGAAAGACTGCCTCAGCGAGGACCTGTGAGTACCACAACACCACACAGACATCCAGCAGTGTCTGTATTTCCTTAGGGGAGGATAACATGGGGACCAGAACTCATCTTGTCAGGGTTCATTCCTGCAGATTCACATCTGTATGGCATCTGTACACATTCCTCAGAGCACTTGAAATACTGTTTGTTTTCATTTTTGTTTTTGTTTTTGTTTTTTTTTTTTGGTGCCAGGTTCAAACCCAGGTGCTTAATCACTGAACCAAAGTCCCAGCCCTCTTTATATTAATTTTTAATTTTGAGACAGGGTCTGGCTAAGTTGCTTAGGGCCTAAGTTACTAAGGCTGACTTTGAACTTATGATTCTCCTGCCTCAGCCTCCCAAGCCACTGGGATTACAGGTGTGCACCATTTTAAAAAACTGTTTTATATACTAGATCATCCACCCAAGGCATGCAATTATCTTTTTCTGAGTACACTCAGAGTTGTGCAACCTTCAGCATAATCTAGTTTTAGATCATTTTCACCTCCATAAAATATGCTCATTATAATAAGCTCCTTAGTAGCCACTCCTCTACCCCCACTCCCTGGCTTCCTCCTTCCAGCCCTAAGCAACCACTAATATCGTTTCCTGTCTACCAATTTGTCTATTCCGGAAATTTCATATCAGTGGTATGACATGAAATGTGATTTGTAATTAGCAATAATTGTGCCTCGGATAAACCTCATTGACTACGATACTACCACTGCGCAAAGCTGAAATGTGATTTTTAAAAAGTTGATTTTCTTCATGAATGTGTCTGAGCTTTATCTATGTGTGGCATGTGTGGCCTTTCTGTTGTTAAATATTACTTATTGTATGGGTGTATAACATTTTGTTTTTCATTTATAAATTGATAGACATGTATTCTTCCCCACTTTGGAGCTCTAACAAATCATGCTGCTCTAAGCATTCCTGTGCAAGTCTTTATGTGCAAATGTGCTTTCAATTCTCTTGAGTAGATAACTTAGGGAGCTACTAGGTCATAATAAATCCAATTTTAGCATTTGAAAAACAGCCAAGCTGTTTTGCAAAGCGGCTGCACGATTTTGCAGTCCCACCAACACTGCGTGAGACTTCCAGGGTCTCTTCATTCTAACCAACATTGGTTGTTTTCTTTTTGGTTATGGCCATTCTAATGGATGTCATTAAATTTTGGTTTTCACTTCCTGACTGCTTGATGATGGAGAGGATCTTTTCCCGAGCTTTGTGTACCTTCTCTGGAGATGTCTATTCACCCATTTTGCCCATTTTTGACTTTGGGTTCTTTGTGTTTCTATGATTGAGTTGTAGGAGTTCTTTACCAATATTACATACAAATTCCTTTAGAGATGTGATCTGCAAATATATTCTCCCAGTTCTTTTCATTTCACTTTCTCAATGGTCCATTAACGAATAAAAGTTTTTGAGGAACTTACTTTATTTTGCATAGTCCAATTTAATTATCTTCTCTTTTGTCTCTTGTGGTTTTGGTGTCATATCTAAGAAATTATTGCCTAGTGCAACACCACAATGACTTATTTCTGTATTTTTTCTTAAAAGCTTTTGTATTTTTAGCCCTTACATTTAAGTCTCTGATCCACTTTGAGTTTTTTTATGTGTGGTGTATGGAGAGCTCCAACTTCATTCTTTTGCATGTGAATATCCAAATATCTAAGCCCAATTTATTTAAGACTGTTTTCTCCCACTGAATTGTCTTGGGATATCTGTCAAAATCAATTAACCATATATATGAGGATTTAGTTCTAGATTCTTGGTTCTATTCCATTCATCTAGATACCTCTCTTACACCAGTAATGTGATCTTTTGATTACTATAATTTTATAGTAAACTGAAACTGAGAAGCCTGAACTTCATTCTTTCTTTATACAGTTGACTATTTCAGATTCCTTAAAATCCAATGTGATTTTTAAAGAAGCATCTTATTAGTTTCTGTAGAAGCAAAGCAACATGGGTGGCACAGAACTGGTGCTGGTCTAAGCACTCAGTCTTGCTCCAGCTTAGCCTGCCCTTCCTATGACTACGGACTGAGGCTCCCAACACCTGCTGAAGGGGATGTGAAAAACAAAACCAAGCAAAGCAAAAGCTAACTGGGAATTTCATAGGGATTTTCTTGAATCTGTAGATTAATGCCAGGAGTATCACTATGTAAACATTATTAAATCTTCCAATTCATGAACATAGTATATCCTTGTATTTATCTAGGTCTTTAATTTCTTTCAGCAATGCTTCAGTTTTCAGTAGGCACATCTTTTACTTTTTTGTTGAGTTTATTTAGGAGTATTTCACTATTTTTGATGTTTTATAAGTGGAATTATTTTCTTAATTACATTTTTAGATTTTTTGTTGCTAATGCATAGATAAACAATTGATTTTGTACATTGATCATGTATCCTGTAACACTGTTGAGCATGTGTTTTTAAGCAGTTTCTTTAGTGCATCCTTTGGGGTTTTCTATATATTAGATTGTATCTTCTGTAAATGGATAGCTGTACTTCATTCTTTCTACTCTGGCTAGATTCTGATTATTTCTGGCTAGAATCTCCAACTGAATGATAAACAGCAGGGACAGGAGCAGAAATCCCAGTCTTGTTTCCAATTCTAGAGGGAAGCATTCAATGTTACGCTACCTAGTGTGATGTTAGCTAAGGTTTTTCATAGATATTTGTTATTGGGTTAAGGACTTTGCCATCTATTCCTAGTTTATTGGCTATTTGTAATCATGAAAATACATTGGATTTTTTCAAATGCTCCTGCTAGATCTATTGAGGTGATTTTATGCTTCCTGTTTTCATTCTGTTAACAAATTGCTGAGATATGAATACTTGTGTTCCCTCCTAAGTTTATGCTGACACTTTATTTCCAGTGTAAAAGAATTGGAAGAGGGAATGCTTTAGGAGATGATTAGGCCATGAACCTCTCACCCTCATGAATGGAATTAGTAACCCTTTAAAAGGGCTGGAGTGACCCAGCGAGGCCTTTGTAGCCCTTGCTTCTTCCACATGAGGACAGCGTTCTTTCCCTCTGGAGGATGCAGCAACAGGGTACTGTCTTAGGAGCACAGAGCAGGCCTCACCAGATGCTGATTTTGCCAACACCTTGATCCTAAACTTCCCCAGCCTCCAGAACTGTAGGAAATAAATTTCTTTGATATTTAACTCAATTTCAAGTATTTTGCTATAACTGCACAAACAGATTAAGACAATTTTATTAAATAGATCAACTTTCATATGTTGAATCACCTTTGCATTTCAGGAATAAATCCCATTTGGTCATGGCCTAATCCTTCCATGTTGTTGGATTTGGTATTTTATTTAGGTGCTTTGTGTCTACATTCATAAGCAGTATTGGCCTGTAGATTTCTTTCCTAGCTTGTCTTTCTTAGGCTTTAGTGTCAGGGTGATACTGCCCTCAATCAGTTTGAAAAATGTTCTTTAGTATTATAATATTTGGAACATTTTGTGAAGGAGAGGTATCAGTACTTCTGTCAACATTTGATAAAATTATCAGTGAAATTATCTGGGTCTAGATTTTCTCTGTGGAAAGTTTTAAATTGCTAATTCAGTCTCATCATTATTCAGTTTTAGTAATTTATTTCTTTCTAGAAATTTCCCATTTCATCTACATTATATAATCTTTTGGTGCACAGTATTTTTTTTACAGAGTACTATTTATTATTTCTATGTGGTCAGTAGTGTTGTCCATTTTGTATCTGATTTTAGTAATTAAATTTTTCTCTTTGTGCCTTTGTCATAGCTAAAAATGTGTCCATTTGAATGATCTTTTCAAAGACCCAGCTTTTGCTTTCTTTGATTTTTCTCTATTTCTTTCGTTCTGAACTAATCTTTATCATTTCTTTACTTCTGCTTGCTTAGTTAAGCTTGTTGTTCTTTTTCTAGTTCTCTATGCGGAAAGTTAGGTTAAGGATTTGATACCTTCTTTAGAGATATTTGTAGCTATAAATTTCCCCCAAGCACTCCTTTAACTGCATCCTATGTGCTCTGGAATGCTGTTTTGTTTTCCTTCATTAATTTCAAAGTATTTTGTAATTTTCCTTTCCCTTGCTTCTTGAACCATTGATTCTTTATAAGTGTGTTGTGAATTTGCAATTTTCTTTTCATCATTGATTTCTAATTTAATCACATCATGGTCAGAGGACGTACTTTGTACTATTGCAATAATATAAATTTTATTGAGTGTTTTTATGACCTACCATTTAGTGTATTCTAGAAAATCTTCTGAGTACTTGAGAAGAATGTGTCTTCCTTTTTTGTTGTGGGAACAGTTCTGTGGATGCCTGTTTGATCTAGTTACTTTATGTTACTGCTTGAATCTTACATATCTTTATTGATTTTATACCCATTATTAACAGCATTTGTATATGCATGCATGTGTGTATGTGTATGTATATATATGAGTATATATATATATATATATGTATGTATACGTACATATACATTTTTTTAAATTTCCAATTATCTTTTTGACTTTCCATTAATTCAATCAACTTTTGCTTCTTGTATACAGGGTCTGTTGTTAGATCCCTATATATTTATGATTTTTTATCTTCATGATGTTTTATCATTGGAAAACATTCTTTATCACTATAACTTGCTTTTATCTTAATTTATTTTTAGTCTGACTTAAGTAGAACCATTCTTGGTGCCTTATACTACCTATTTGCATTTATATCTTTTTCCAGCCATTCATTTTCAACCTACATTTATCCTTTAGTTGAATCTTATTTTGTAGCAAATCTTCCAATCTCTGCCTTTTGATTGAATTATGACCCATTCACATTATTGCTATTATTAATATGGTTGAATGTAGACATATCATTTTGCTTTTATTTTCTATATGTCTCATGATTATTTTGTTCCTCTTCTTCCTTTGCCACATCCTTTTTTCTTAAGTGAATATTTTCTATTGTACCGTTTTAACTCTTTTAATGATTTTCAAGTATGTTTTTCAGATACTTGTTTAGTTGTTGCTCTAAACATTACAAATTACATCTTAAATTACTAGAAACATCTATAAACTAGTATTAAATTACTTCCCGTTAGATGTAAAAACTTACTCCTATATAGCTCCATTTCCTCTTATTTTTTTGTAAAGTTGTTATTGTGTAAATGACTTCTGTTATGTTATAGCATGATGTCATGATTATTCTTTTATGTAATCTATTTTCCTAAAGAAAATAGAAAAAAGGAAGGTACAGTATTTTTTGTAAGTGTTTGAAAGTATATTAATCTTCTTATTAGTCATCGTCATATACCCCTGTAGGTTCAAGTTGCCATTTACTGTCACTTCCTTATTCAGTATAGTTTCATTCCCACCCCATTCTTTATGTTGTTATTGTTATATTACTGTTCTCTACGTTATAGACCCAGCAATAACATTTTATAGATGTTTTCTTATGCAATGTCTTTTAAAATAAGAGTGAAAAATACAATTTTCACTTTGATTATTGTACATGCAACTCTAAAATTTCCATTTAGTTCTTTCTATAGCATAAATTTATAGCATTTTTCTCTTTATTAATATTTTCTACTCATTGTTATACTTCCTTTAATTTTCAAAAATATGTTTTTATTTAGTTCTATGAATTTATTTATAAAAGCTGATTTAAGGTCTTTGTTAAGTCTAACATTTGGGTGTTTTCAAAGATAATTTTGATCGTCTGTTTATTTTTCCTGTGTATGGGCTATACTTGGATGTCTCACGATTTTTCACTGAGAATTGGACATTTTAGATAAACCCACTAAACTACTCTTTCTTTTTCCTATGCTTGTTGT
>PVKS010018692.1:0-39660 GCA_004027875.1 Aplodontia rufa | reverse complement strand
GAGTTCTTCATATACCCTCCCCCCTCCCCATCCCCCTCCCTACACCTCTAAGTATCCTATAGAGCCAGCCCCCTAATGCTCTGAAAGTCATTCAAATTGCAGTTTTGTTAGGTTAGCCGTCTGCCCTACTGCTTCCCCATATATGCTAGCATCAACAGATGAGAGAAACCATTCGGCCCTTGAGTTTCTGAGCTTGGGAGACTTCACTAAGCATAATTCTATCCATCTCCATCCATTTGATTTCAAAAGACATAATATCAATAAAGTAGATTAAAATACTGGCATTTCCAGTCTTTATTTGCTTTATTAGTCTGTGTAATACATAGGCAATACAATCAGTATGAAGCAAGAAACTGAATCTTACTTAAACTTAAACAACACAAGTGAATGTTAGATAAGGTTCTATAGGAAATATACGTGGATATTGCACAGAATCCAAACAATAGCAAAAGGTACAGTAAGTTTACAGAAGATATTGTTACTAACAACTGGAAAGTCAAGAACAAAGATAGTAAAAAGAAGAGTTGTAGAAAAAAATACCTGTTTGATTTCACATTTGACTTTTTTTTTTCTTAATCTGTCATGGTACTTATTTCATTATAATTTTTATTTGTAATTATGGTTTCCATATGTCCAAGGTAACAAGACATAGGTTTGTTTTCCTTCTTCAATTTTTAAGAAAAATTGTTGTACTTCAGCATGCATACGGAATTAAATTATCTCAGAAAACGGCACTGACCAATTCAGCCCAGGCTACATTTATACATGAGTCATACTGTCATGTTGTAAAGACTTATATGAAGTTATATTTTTTACTGGGGTGAATTTACTTAGGTTTCTATATCTGTATAGTATATGATATTGAATTGCAGAAATAGTGGCTTCCATGCTTCTCTAAGTACTATAAGTTTCTTTTTGTGAGACAAATGGCCCCTTACATGTGATTGTACTATTGGCTTTTATTTATCCACAAAAGATAATTTTCTGTGTTTTCAAATTTAATTTTTAAAATCACTGTTGCTTCACAAGATCACCTTCAAATATCTACCTTGATTCATGTACAAAGTAAGCAAAGAAATTTTTGTGTATCTCATCATCCCTTCACATCAAAATAATGAAATAAGTGGCTATATAATTATCTTGGCTTCAATATAGAGGTACTTCTTTTAGTTATTTTGGGATTATACCAGAAATAAAAAATGATAAATTAATTAACAGACTACAAATCAAAATAAGTTTGAATTTTATTTTTCATGCTATTATTTTCTATTATTTAAGAAAATCTAAAAAAGCACCACACTCAGAATTTTAACTACTTATAAGTAAAATAAAGATAAATAAAATTGATTCTCCCTGCTTGAAGTTTACAAGCCACGGTGTGTCAAATAAACATAAGGTATATTTTCTATTATTGATGTTATTAATAATGAAGCATTATTACTGCCTATAACTATTTTGTATCATTAATTTTATTTGCATAACTACTATTGGAAAATCATAACATTTCTTTTAACATAAGTGACAATACCTTCAGGTCTCTTGTATTTTCACCTAATTACATCTACTATTAAACATGTACAATAGCATGACATGCTAAATTTTACATTTTAGTTCCAGCAGCTATTTCTTCCATTAGTAAAAATGTGACAAGAACAATAAGATTAATTTGATGATTTTTAGAGTACTAAGTAGGAAGTATCTATCTCTTTCTTTAACATGTTCAAGGTATCCATTTATTTTTAATTATTAGAATCAGTAAAGTCACTTAAAACATTCCTACTGGTCTTCCTCCAAACAGATAGTGATATTATTGCTAAGATAGGGAATTCAAATTCCATTATCTCCCATTATCTTACAAGGCATTTTACTTCTGGTAGCTTTAATTAAGTTAAAATATGTTTCACTTACATTACTGATTAAAACTAATTGTGTTTGTGGCTTAATCCTATCAAGAAAGTCGTCTATTGCTTAGAATAGGTTTACACCCAAACAGAATTTTTATGAAGGGGAAGTGAGTACAATATCAGCACTAGAATTTTTTTCATTTATTTATTAATATATTCTTTTAATGTTTACCACTTGGGAAAAGTTCTCATATTCAAATCTTAGAGAACATTTTTTTTACATTTAGCAACAATAACTGGTTATAGTGATAACACTTAATCTTTGCAATTTTATGGAAAAGGTTAGCAAAATAAAAGTCTTCGGTTTTACAAGTCAGAGAATAAACACTGGTCTGCTTCACCCTTTATTCATTTAGTTTTTTTAAAAAAATATGTTTCTTGGGGCTGGAGTGGTGGCTCAGTGGTTATGGCACTGTCCTGGCCTGAGCAAGGACTTGGGTTTGCATCCCAGCACCGCATACACAATGAAGTGGTGTAGCAATGAAAATCAAATGAAAAACTAAAATAAAAATTGATCCTCTCTTTCTCTTCTCTCATTGTCTTTCTCTCTTTTTTAAAAAAAATATTTCTGTAGTTTAGAAGCAATTATTAATAAATGCTCAACACACTAAATTATAAGATAATGCATGATATGAAATAGTCTATGCAATATTTGTCATAAATGTGTCAACTAAATTTTTCAAGAACCAAGAAAGTAATAAAATACATAAACCATTCTTTTTTCTTTTCTGATCCATAAAATATAAGACCTTAAAAACCAATGAATACTGTTCCAAATTTACAATTGATTCTATTTTACAAATTTTCCAGCTCATGTAGCTCAAGCATTGTATTGTAGCCAAATCTCATAGGAGCCCTTTTAATCTTTTGCAACCACTGAGAAGATGGCAAGAATTTAATCCTCAAAGCAGCGTAGAGCTAGGATGAAATACAAGTTCCAAACTCACTGGCCTGTGGCTCACAGTTGGCTGAAGTCTACACAGTCACTCTTGGGCAAGTTTTGTCTTCAGCTTGATCCAAGGGCAGTTATACCTCTGGCAGAAATATGATTTGTAAATAGTCAAAGGGGAATTATAAGATCTAAGTCAGATCTTTGCAGGTATCACTGATACATTTTTTTCAATTATGATACATGGTTTTTACATGAAGATATAATGCTATTGTGACAGATTGGGATGGAACACAGTTTTCATGTCCCCAAATGTTTGTGACTTTGTCACTTGGGACATGAGTGTAAATCTTATGCCAACTTGCGACTTAAGTAAGAACAACTAATTATCACATATAATGATTGCAATGCTGTTATTGGATCATTGCACTGACTTTTTTTTAAGGAAGCACAAGTCAATTTCTTTTGCTGAACCATATTCTGCCAAGGAAAGCCCATTAATAATATTAGTCATGAATATAAAGAACAGTAAAAAATTGTTTCTATTTTGGTACAGGTGTGCATGTTATGATTATACCAACTCTGTGATCTAAGACAACAAGAAAAACTGGCTCATTAGGTAGTTTTAGAGAATGTTGTATAGCAATGCTTTCCAGTGTGACTGTTTATAAACACACCATTTTTATCTCTTCAGAATATGAAGGACTTACTCTCATCCTTGGACAATCAAGAAGAGGTAGAATAAATGTAATTGTGAGTTCATGGCTTTTAAATTTCAACCTCAATGAAGTTTGATATAAATAGAATATTTTTATAATATGTTGCTATCATTTATGGAAAGGACTAGTGATAGTGCAAGACTGATTAGGCTAGTGTCAAGATAAAGTTAAGCTCATATTATTAAAATGCATGAAAGGAGAAATAGTAACAATGACTTGATAGTTGTTATGCTTCATAAATAAATTCAGTATACTAAAAGGAGAATATGTCCTCAGTGGGAGATATTTGCTTGCCATCCCAAAAGGTTAAGAAAAATAATAACAGTAAAGAACTTTCCCACATATGACACTGATCAAGTGTCAAAAGGATGAGCTTAAAAGCTGTGAAGCCATGCAGTGCCTGTAATCAAAGCCAAAGAGGCTGAGGCAGGAGGATCACAAATGCAGGCCAACCTGGGCAACTTAGTAAAAACCTGTGTCAGGAGAACTCTTGCCTAGCATGTGTGAGGCCCTGGATGGAGTACTGGGCAAGGGGTTGGGACAGGGCCAGGTCTGTGAACAAGATTCTCTTTTATATTTTTGGGTTTTTTTCTTAAGTTCAATTATTTTTTAAAGACACACTTTCTTATAATTATTTTCAATGCTTGTTATGATATTTGATTTAAAAAAGATCAGTATGCAGTATGTTCTTTAAACACAAATATATAAGTTGTCATTATTATTAAGCAAACTCATTGTTCTTTTAAACTATCTATTGTTTAACTTTTGAATATTTTTAAAAAATACATTTTCCAAGTTTGAAGAAAAAACTAAGGCTATAGCAAATTAAAATTGGATTACAGAAACACAAGTTAACCATGTAGCTAAATTTTTATGCTTGTTCAAATGTAACTTCCTGTGTTCAACATAAGCTTCCTAATTTGCCATTTTCATTCTAAATTGCAGTCTGATTTAAAACATTGCATCAATTAAAAATAAATTAAGAAATTATAAATATTAGCGCATTTCTAAAATTAGTTGAGGAAATATGATTGTTAATTATGACATATTAAAAAATAATCCCTATTTGTAGAACCTCTGTTTCCGATTATTAATGAATCTTTCTGAAGACTCGTAGTGCTCTAGTGTCCATGCTACATCTCTCAGAGCCTTCACAGCTAGATAATCCCCTATGTATCGGTGAATGACAATAATCCTGTGTTGAATTTCAATACCTCCAGTTCTAAATAATTCAGTGGAGAGTAAAGATGTATCCTAGACATACTTTCCTTCAAGCAATGTCGTACACTACAGTCACTCAAAACCTCAGAGACCAGAGGCCCGGCAGTATCTGGCTCCAGCTGGCTATGTGCCTGTAACAGCATTAACGTTTGATTTTGCTGGTGCTTGTTTTCTATTTTTAATATTAGACATGAGTGACAGAATTCAGACTGTCACATAAAGGGCAATATACAGATGCTATTGGGATCCCTGCTTCCATTCCAACCCTTCTTCATTTCCATTACCCCTCTTTAATCACTCAATTTATCTTCAAGAAATATGGTAAAAAACATCATCCCATAATAATTCTTTTGCAATTTGAGTGGATAGTGAAAGTCAGGGTGGGGAGGACACCTCTAAAAGAATGATTTGCAATAAATAAAGCTGCTGTGTAGCTCTAGACCTGTGATTTTTGGCTATCTTTGATAACTGAGTGCTAGTTTTACTATTACTGCAGATTTTGGCTTGGATTCCAAAGTAAACCAATAAACTGAGAGTGCTCATTATGGACCCTCAGAATAAAATAATGAGAAAACGTAAATATCTCTTAAAATATTTTATTTTCAAAGCATATTAAAATGGAAGTCAATCAATAATTTTTACTAGAATTGATAGAAATAGTTCCTGGAATGATAGAGAATAATATCTATAGAAATATTTGAATGCATGTAGCTATATGTGGAAATAAATGCAACAAGACATCACCCTCACGAACTCAGCTAAAAAAAATAATTCTGTATAGGTAAAATAATTATTTTAATATTCCTTTACTAAAACACGAGTTTATCATATTTTCTTATAATTCTTCATTTAAGGATTTTATTTTTAATTTGTAGATATTTTCAATAAGCTTAGTATTTTGCTTTCCAATACATAAACATGATTCAAGGGATAGTTAAAGGGAGAGGAAGAAATACAGGTAGAAAACAAACTATGCAACTAGAAAACAATCACTGACAACAACAAAATGAGAAAACAAATACATAATAAAGCAACAATTTGATGTAATTTTGCACAAGAGTAAATGGCACTGAACCACACGATTGACCTCCAGGTTGTAAGTGCAGTAATTTCAGCACAATTGCATAACTATTTTTCAATAAAACAATATTAATAATGATTTCAACACTTTTCCTGAAAAAGTTATGATAAATGTAAGGTTTTATGTATTTGCATATAAAATAGGTTTTCTTGTTAGTAGATTCTGAATTAATATTAAAGTGTCTGGCTTAATAATAAATTTGAAATAGGCAACTATCCAAAAAGAGAGGCAGTCCAAGATTCTTTTAATATTTATTTGCAAAAAAAAATTTGGAAAATTTCCATTTTATGCATGATAACCTATAAGTAATTATTAAATTTTTGTAATTATCCTAGGAAAATGTTAGAATAATTCAGAAAAATTCATGTTTAAAAAAGTGTCAGTGATTAAGGCAAAATATCCTTGAATAACATATGAGCACTATTAAGAGGGATGTAATGCCCTGAGGAGAAAACGCCCAAGCTGAGAATGCTTTCAACAGACCTGTGTTCTCTTATGCTGTTAAAGCAGAAGACGATTAGAGTGGATATTAATAGAGCCATCAACTGCAAAGCAAGACCTTAGGCAGAGGACATCCTTAGGAAGTTTCAAGGCAATTCCAGTTTTGTTATAGAAATCTCTAACAGAAATCCACAAGATAGCTTCACGCAAATAGGAAGCCTCAGGATGGCTTCAGGCACTGTTCCATAGAAAGGAACAAATGGTATGAACAGGATATTCTTCCATCACTTTTTCATCATGTCTTGGTTCTTCATTTCTTTGCACATTGATTATATGCTTTTGAGCTGTGGATTTCCTCCTCTACTTGGTTAACAGAGGTAGTCACTTGAAATCATTCCAGTTGAAGTAATTTCACATTTCTAATAATGGGTCCTCAAAAGCAATATTCATCTTCTTAACTAGTTGTAGCAAAATAGAATTGGAAAAGGCTTTCATTATTCAGCAGAGATTATATATCTCTTGTGAAGAAATCACTGTGGTCCAAAGAACCTGAAACCACAATCTTAGAATGTTAAGTTAAATGCTCTCTTCTTGAATGTGTTTGGGAACAGAGTAGTGTCTCTACCAAGTCCACAATTGGGAGACAAGCAGTTACCCTAAAAAATAAATGAAATGCTAGGCAGGTACAAACTTTGTGCATTTCATGGTCACTTCGAACTATGGTGCTCAGGGGGAAATAAATAAATATTTTAAATAGAAGGGAAACTATCTTGCACATTTTAGGAGAACATCATAGATCCATATCTTATGGAAGCTACGGAGAGATGGACTATGTTGGTCTGAGATCCATGAGAGAAAAATTAAAATAAAATTGATCTATTGTAAACACTGAATCTCAAATAATGAATTTCTACTACAATGACAGTGACATTTTTACTGGATTAAATTTATTTAGTTAGCACCTATGCCATGCCTAGCATGTTATATGGTTTATCTAATCCAATTTTAAGCAGAAATTCTATATGATAGATGTTACTATTACACTGTGATAAATTATTACCAAAAGCTCTCTTCTTGTCTCCAATGCCAGTTCAATAATGAGGACATGGTTTTGAGAAAAAGGAAAAAGTTTTCTTGTTTTGCTAGCAAAGAAGAAACAGAGGGAACTCGGGTCCCAGAGGCTGTGATTTGGCTCACCAGGAGGAAAAGGACTTTTTTAAGAGGTGATTCAAAGGCAGCTTTCCTTTTGTTCTCTTTCCTGGAGTTGTAAGTCACTTATAATTTTGGGAGATAGTCATTTCTGAGATCTTTTGCTGCCTTTACCAAGTCTGAAAGTCCTTTGTGCTCAAGAAGAGATAAGTTTTCCTAGGATGAGAAAGAAAGTTAATCCTGTTTCTCCAGAGATTAGGGTAGGGGAAATTAGGTAGGGGAGAAAGGAGGAGAAACATTTCTGTTTTAAAAATAAGTTGCAGTGACAGAGAAGCAAGGGGTGTTTTCAAAGCATAAAGTATCACTGTTACAAATTAATGAAGCTGTACTCAAAGCAAAGAGTATCACTGTTGCAAAATGATGAAACTAAAACTTTCCTAATTTTTAAAAAAATTTTATTAAGAATTTGAGGTACTGTGCAATCATAAATGCATGTAACAATATGATATGCTTTTGTTCTTACACCAGAATTATCCCTAAACTTTAGTTTTATTAACTTTCCTAAGCTCATAATTAGTAGCAGCAAGAGTCAAAATTCAGTCTACCTGAGTGTAATGTTGCTTGCCTGTAATCCCAGGGGCTCTGGGGACTGAGGCAGGAGGGAAGTTTAGCGACTCAGCAAGGTTGTAAGCAATTTACTGAGATATTGCCTCAAAATAAAAAATAAAAAAGACAAGGGATGTGTCTCAGTCATTATGTGTCCCTGGGATCAATCCCTGGTAAAAAAAAGATTCACATTTGCAGTCTAATTTGGTTGTAAACGCCATGTTTTTAACTAAACAGTACATGATGCATTTAGTTTCTCCATGCAAGAACTGTGCTTTTCAAAATATGTATGCTCAGTTTCTATCATGTCATCGTCATGCAGTATATGAATAAGTAGAAAATTTTTTTTTCTTGAGATATTACTGATTCATTCACTCTTTCATTAAAAATCTATGAACAGAGGGTCTTTGAAGTGCTAGGTATTGCTTTGACCATCAGGACTAAAGAATATACAGTCTGATAAAAAGAAGATAGATAAAAAATGAACATAGTATAAAGATAAATTATTTACTTTTTCAGAGAAAATAAGTGCTTTGGAAAGAAATTACATAGGGTAAATGAGGGCCAGATATGCAGAGGGTTAGAGTGGGGCAGGTAGGTGGTAGAGTTAAATAGGATCTGCCATATGAATGTTCAGCTGTGTTTGGCATGGATTTGAAATGGCAATGACTATAAAAATAAGTAAAAGTTCATAACGTTAGTTCTCTGGAGTCTATTTAATGGTCTTATTTTATACCATATTTGAATTTTTAACCCATTTCAAAACACCAGCATAAGCATCATAACAGGTCTTGTAATAATATAAAGTGGAAGATAGTTATCACGAATTTAGGTTGCCGTACATACATAAAAATAAAAAGTCTATCTAATATAATCTACATAGAAATGGCTGAGATTTGAACTGTTAAACTCAGTTTAAATGTTAGCACCATGGATATAAAAAGGGGACATATGAGTTCAATTCACTTTACCATGGCCATTGCTGACCTAATTATAGAAAGAAAAAAACACATATTGTTTCTGGTATTTATCTTTTCTTACCTGCTAACTTTATAATTAACTCAGAAAGGATTTAATATTTTTATTGTTTGGAGATCCTAAAATTCTTGTATTATTAATTTGCTAAGAAAATACATTTGCTTTCTTGAATATCAAATTTTTAAAAAATATTAAACATAATGAAAAATATGAATTATAGGAGTGTTCTCTTGTTAGTTTCTCAAAGTATGGTAACTGAAAGAGCATCTTGGTAATAAAAACTTTAAAGTCTATTAAGAACAAATTTTAAGTTAGTTATGGTTTGGTTCTTAAATGTCTCCCAAGGGCCCTGTGTTGAAGGATGCTCTCCAGTAGATGGACCTATTGGGAAGTAGTGCAACTTTTAGGAGGCCAACTTCCAGGAGGGAAGGAAGGAAGGTTGCTTGGGATATTGGAAACCTGGCCTGTCCTTTCTCTGTCTCTGTTTGCTTTCTGTCTGCCAGAAGGTGAATGGCTTTCCCCACCACACACTTCTGATATGTCATAGTGCCACTTAACATGCCTAAAAGCAACCAGGACAACTCACCATGCACCGAAACTCCTGAAACCACAAATTTCTCATGTATTTTGCCACAGCAAAGGAAATCTGATTTATCTAATTAATACATAATCATTTTATAAATACAAACCCGATCAAAATGTTTGAAAGACTTGAAATAAAGCTCTCTTAAACATAAATGCTTTATATCACTAGTAATCAGAGAAATGCAAGTGAAAACTGCATTAAGATATCACCTCACGCCAGTCAGAATGGCAAAAATGAAGAAAATCAACAATAATAGATGCTGGAGGGGCTGTGGAGAGATAGGCACACTAACACACTGTTGGTGTGGAGAATCCTCAAAAAACTAAGGATGAGCCTACCATATGACCCTGCTATTCCACTCCTAGGTATCTTTCCAGGGGATTTAGAATCAGCACATTATAGTGACACAGCAATATCTATGTTCATAGCAGCTCAATTTACTATTGCTAGACTATGGAAAGAACCCAGATGTCCCTCACTGGATGAATCGATCCAAAAACTGTGGTACATGTACACCATGGAATTTTACACAGCAATTAGAAACAATGATATTGCAGCCTTTGAAGGTAAATGGATGGCTATGGAAGAAATTATGCTGAGTAAAATCAGCTTAACCCAGAGAACCAAAGGTCGAATGTCTCCACTCATCTGTGGAGGCTGGAACTAGACCCTGGCCATTGAGAAAGGTGATCTATTATCATGTGTTAAATCCAGATAAGGTGTAATGTTATACAACCTAATACTTTTTTAGAGATATTATGGGTAAGGGAAGGGAGGGATATGAGTGGGTAATTGAGGGGGGCACTCCTGGGGGTAAATCTAGTATCCAGAAACTATACACATTTTATATTATTTTGTCAAAAACTTGTATGGTTGTTCAAAAATAAAAAAAAATTAAAAATTTTAAAAAATATTCAAATCTATTCTGGTAAATGTATTTGTTTCATTTGGTTAGAGGTACAAAAGAACCTGTTTAGCTAACAAAAGAGACTTCTGCCATAAGCTATGTAAATTACCATTTACTTCTGAGTTAGTGAAATCCAAATCAGTGCTTTTTGGTGATTTATTATCATGGCTACCATTTTAAATGCACCTGCAAAGTAATTAAAAAATGTCTTCTCTATTTGAATACAGGCTCAAAATTTAGCCTATTACCAGGTGAGAAAATTCAAGTTAGAATCATAGTTCATATAAGATAGTATCCTGTCAAAATCTTAACAGTATAGTGATTATGATTCTTTATAAAATCTGTAAGGAATATCTAAAGGAATACATATATTTGAAAATCACTATATGTCTCAAAAATAAATAGCATTAAATTATGACAACTGAATTTAACAGCTATTCCCATCACTTATTAATCACTTTTTGTCACTTATTAATCACTTTTTGTATTTCATTGAGTTTTGTTTTCTTGACCCAGAAGAGAACAAAAATAATACCTAATTTACAAGGATTTTTTGAGTAATAAATTGACAAAGTAGTTCAAACTGCTTTGTAAATTTCCATGTATAACAGGATATTATGATTGTATAGATATATTATTTTCCTTACCAGGTAGCAGCGTATCTTTTATTGTGTTTGCTTCCCTCCAAACCTAGTTCCTAGCATATAGGTTGTTGTTATTGGTTTTTGAATGTTGAATAAAAGTCAACTGGAGGAAAAAAATTATAAATGAAGTTCTTCAGTAAATGCTGAACACACACACACACACACACACACACAAGTTCTTAACCATTTGTGCATGTTTACTAAGAAAATAAGTAAAATATATATGGCAAATCAGCAGTTAACTTTGAAGTCTAAAGGGAAAAACTATGGAAAAAATAAAAGGTTACTGCAGAGCAGTTGATCCATTCTGTCAAAATGCCAAATTTCTCTTACTCGATGCTGCTGGATATTATTAAATCTGATTTCAAGTCTTCTCTGTCTTTCTCTCATTTTCTTTCTGTCTCTTGTCCCAATCAACATGATGGCTGCAATGCTCAATTACTGGACAAATGAAACTTCCTGTCCTCCTCTGCTCAGCCACTTTCATAGTAGCACTAACAGATGCTATCATTAAGAACCTCAATGGGAAATCATGAACAAAGTTTACTCTGTGTCCTTCCTGCTTTTCCGTTTTCCTTAAAGAGATAAGCTATCTGTTTTAACCCTTTTAAAATTACAAGTTTATTTGTAATGTTAGTCTTACATTTACTTTAATAATGATCTAATATTTAAACCCCAACTCTAGAATTGTAATTTTATAGAGGAATTTGTTGGTACTGAAATAAATTAAGACTCATATTGTAGGTTGGGTTTCATTTTCTGGTGCTAATTTTGTATTTTAATTATATATATATATATATTTATACATTGCATTAAGAATATATATATTACATTAGGAATATATACATATAAAGAATTATTCTTGTCTGATTTTATCATTTTCAAAATCTACCAAATGAAATAAAATCAATAACACTTCCACTGAAATATATTGTGATAATATACTGAAAACATTAATTAATTATTCCTCACAAAATCTTCAGATGTAATATTACATGGAGAATTAAAAATATTAGTAATATTTACATTTATAAATTAAAATTATTAATACAAAGTCCATTAAAACTAAAATATAAAACTAAGCTAAAATATACAACTGTAGAGTTGAAGTGTACATAGCAGAATATCAAAATAAAGGAATATCTCAAAATCAATTCAAAATGTATGACAGGTATTAACACTTGTATTTTTAATTCCATAAAGACCACTATTATGTAAGTATTAATTTACAATAAACTATATCATTATTCTTTCACATTAATGCTAAGGATCATGAAGACAACAATAGCAGATTATGAGAGATATGAGGGGCTGGGGCAGTGGCTCATTTGTTGGAGCGCTTGCCTGACAAGCAGAAGAACCTGGGTTCTAAACAGCAGCACCACATACACAACTAAGTTTCAGAGAAACAAAGTCCACATTAAAAAATAAATAAAAATTCTCTCTTTCTATCTCTCTCTGTCACTTTCTCCCTCTTAAAAAAAAGAGAGAGAGAGAGGTAAGAGTTTTGAGAGCAGGATAGGGAATAAAGAATTATAAATTTTTCCTGTGTTTTTGATTGCTGTATTCAAACATGTTATTTCTGCAATCTCCTACAAAACAAAACAAAATTTGAACTGTATTCATAGCAGTAGTAAAGAGCAACTTTATTTGTATTATTCACTGCTCCTAAGTACAACCAGCATTCTCATTGTACCTCTCCTTTTACAAGTTTCCTTCTTTTTGTTAATTCTTTCTTTTCTGGAAATCTAAAGGTGAGAGTGGCCTTGGTGGTGCCATTATTTCCTATGATTCACTCAGAACTAAGATACTTCCCAGACTGTTGACATTAAATGCGCTAATGACTCAAACACATTTATCTCCAGACCAGACCTCTCTTCTGACTAGTGATGGTTTCCATTTTAAGGATTCCAACTGAGTTCTAACTTTTTCCTCCAAGGTCCTGTTCTTCCTGCTCACATATTGTTCATGCTTAACTCAATAAACAAAACTTATCCAGTATCCCATTGCTCTGTTTCATTCTTCTTCAGCTTTGTTTTCTTCATCTTCACAGATTCTTCTTAACAATACAAAGTTCAAAAATACAACTACTGTGTAATACATAGTGTCTGTGTATTATTTGTTTATTTGTCCATCTCCATTATAACTCAATTTGTAAAAAGTATGATGCACATTTCTATACTGAATAAATGCAGGATGAATGATAATAATGAAGTAATGATGATAGGGGTATAAAAACAAAGTAAAATGCAATTCAGTATGTGTTTCCTATTCACACATGTAGCAGTTTCGAGGCTGAATTTTTGTTATAATTCCATATGATTCAAGTCTAGCAAATTTCTCAGTGAATTAAAACAATATGTAACAGCATTGTTTTTTCTTGGTGCTTCTGTGAGAAGGTCTATTAACTTATATTTTCCACTTTTTAGAGACTATCCACATCCCTTAGTTTACATTTTTTCCACCATCTTAAAATCCAGCACAAATAAGTATTCTGTAATCATATTTCCCCTCTTTCTCTTCCCCTTTTTTTATTCTTCTTTTAAAGTCCCTTGTGACCACATTGGGTCCATCTGAATAAAATACCTATTAGAAAACATAATTCAACCTACAACCATAACTGTCCTTGCCATAACATGTGCCATACTCACATATTGAGAATGTAGTAATTTTTTAAAGAGACATGATTCTGAGCACTACAAAACAAAAGCATGACATTTCTTATATATTACATATATATATAATTCATATAGTACATATAAGAGATAACAATCACTGAAAAACTGAAAAAATTATAAAAAATGAGCAATCTTATATATTTAAGTCTTTAAGCCACTATGAGTTTATTTCTTCTATGACAGGGGTAGAGTTTCCTTGTTCTGCATGTGGCTAGCCAGTATTTCCAGCACCACATATTTAAACAAAAGTACTCTTTTATGGAAGAATCAGGCCTACTATTAACACAAGTGATAGCTATACTTTTTGCCATCAAAAATGTGTCAAAAAGCTTTTCTTCTGGTACATACCAAAATAATTTGAATATGCTGACTAAACTTTTCATTGTGCTATTGGAATCAATTTACTAAAAATTTGTTGAGGATCTTTTCACTCACTTTCAATAGGAATATTAACCCATAATGTTCTTTTTTGTATATGTCTTTATTAATGCCAGGATAATCATAGCTTTGTAGAATGAATTTGGAAGAATTCCTTCTTCAATTTCTTGAAATAATTTTGACAATTGTTATTAATTCTTCTTTAAATAGTTGGTGACTTTAGCAGTAAATCCATCTAGTCTTTAACATTTTTTTGATGAGAGACATCTAATTACTGATTTTAACTCATTATTCAATTTTGATCTGCTCAGATTTTCTCATTCATTTTAATTCAATCTTGGTAAGGTGTATGTGTCCAGGAATTTGCCCATTCTTTTAGATTACCAAATGTTGGTATATACCTGTTCACAATTTTTGCATTTCTTTGGTGACAGTCATAATGTGTCCTTTTTCATCTCTCATTTTGTTTATTTGAATATTATCTTTTTCTTAATTTGGATAAAGATAAGGTCTTTTTTAATGTTTCAAAGAACGATTTCTGATCTTTTGTACTTGCTTTAGTCTCTGTTTTATTCATTTCAATGTAACCATTATTACATCTTTTCTTCTATTATTTTGAGTTCTATTTTTTCTTCATTTTGGTTCCTTGTGATGAAGTAATAAGTTATTTATTTAAGGATTTTCTGCTTTGCTTCTGTAGGTGTCAATTGCTACAAACTTCCTTCTTCTATTGCTTTTATAATATCCCTTTTGATAGAAGTTCTCTCAAATTCAGTTATGTCAAGAAATAGTTTAACTTCCTTCTTGTATTATTCCTGATCCGTAGGTTATTCATAAATAAATTATGTATTTCACATGTACTTTTGTAGGTTCCAAAATTTTCAAGTTATTGATTTGCAGTATACTACATTTTAGTTGGAAGAGATGTGTGATATAAATTCAGCTTTTAAAATGTTTATAGCAACGCAATTTACTGTGGCTAAATTATGGAACCAACCCAGATGCCCCTCACTTGACGAGTGGATCCAAAAGCTTTGGTACATATATACAATGGAATATTTCTTGGGTATTAGAGAAAATGATATTATGGCAATTGGAAAAAATTTTGCTAAGTGAAGTATCCCAAACCTAGAAACTCAAGGGCTGAATGTTTTCTCTCATTTATGGAAGCTAGAATACAAGCAAAAACAGTATAATAGAGAGCTAACCTAACAATTACCTCAACATGTATGAATTTTTACATGATCACCAGGAACCTTACCTAAGTTCCTGGCGGACGAAGGGAGGGGGACAGCGAGGGGGGAAGGGAATAGGAAGGACATCAAGAAGACCAGAGGGAGGTAGATGGGGGAATTTAATCTGAGGGGAACCTCCGATTTCCAGAAGTTCAATTAACTTGGGGCTTAAGTAGAGTGAAATATGGAACCATGAGGAACCCAAAGGGTGAAAACCATGGTCTGGCACCAGTATTGGCTATTTCTGTCATTAAACTTTTGTTCGTGATTGTTTGATGATGAACCACTCCTAATTGTAAGACCATGTTTATTGAATAAAAATTAAAAATATAAAAAATAAAATATTCCTGATAGTAGTTTTGTGACCAGTCCTAAGAACCATCCCAGAGAATATCCCATGTGCTACTGAAAAGAATGTGTAATCTGCAACTGTTGGATTTAGGAGTTTGCTAAATCCACTTGGTTTGATGTGAAGATAGTCTTTTTTTTTTCCTATGTTAACATTCTAAGTGATCTCTCTATTGAAGAATCTGGGGTGTCAAAATTTCTACTGTTTTTGTGTGGGCTTCTGTATCTGTCTTTAGTATCTTCCTTTAGATGTACTAACATGTATCTTACATACTTAAGTGATGCAACAGTGGGCTATTTATAATGAAAATTTCCTTTTCTTGAGTTGATCCTGTCATCATATGTAATTACCTTCTTATCTTTTTTAATCCTTATAATTTAAAGTGTATTTTACTTCATATAAGTATGACTATTTATGTGGAAGTTTAGGGTTCCATATTTAATGGAATATTTTATTCTATTCCTCCACTTTCAGTTTATTCATACTGTTAAATAAATAAGCAAATTTCCCATAGCATCTTATAGTTGGGTCTTGCTTATTTATACATTTAATCACTCTATGTCTTTACTTGGAAAACTTAATCAAATTATCTTCAAGTCAATTAATGATATATGCATGTCTGTTGTTGTCACTCTGTTACTTGTTTCCTTTCTTCCTTTCTCCCTTTCTTACATCCTTCCTTTGTATTTAAGTAATTTTCTCCAGTGTATTTTGATTCCTTATTTATCATTTTTATGAAGTTTATTACAGAGATTTTACTTTATGGTTATAATGAAGCTGAGAAAAACATGTTTTGATTATAAAAAGCTTTTTGAAATAATAACTTCATGAGATAAGAAAAGAAACATAAAATCCTAAAAATGTACACTTGCACTATAATCCTCACTAAATTAAAATTTTGATGATACATTTTATATCTTTTTCTATACCTATATCTAAATTAATATAGTAATTATTTCAATTGTTTTGCTTTATATTTTTAACAGTAGTCATATAAATATGTTGAGTCATATAAATGTACTCTATAATATTAGAATATTTTGAATTGGTCTTTATAATTATTTTTCCAGTAAGATTTATAGATATTGAGATATTATTCTTATTCATTATACTCACTTTCAATTTGAAGAAACTAAAACTAGGAAACATCAAAAGAAAACATAGAGTAAATGATTCAAGACATTGAAATGGACAAAATATTTTTGAAAATATTCTCCCATAAAAGAAAACAAAAGCAAAAATTGAAAAATGGAAGTACTCAAACTAAAAAATTTCCACATAGCAAAAGAACAATGAATAGAGTGAATAGATAATAGAATGAGAAAATGCTTGCAAACCTTATATCTGAAAATGGATTAATATCAAGAATATATATGGAGTCTTGAACAACTCAATAGCAAAAATTAAAAACTTGGCAATGAAACTAAGTTGAAATTTCTTAAAAGATACAAATGGCCAACAGGTATATGAAAAAAAATGGTTAACATCATTAAATCATCAGAGGAATGCTAATCAAACCATGATATACCACTTCATTTTAATAAGAATAGCTACCATAAAAACGTTTTTATTTTTGCCATTTAGTAGGCTCGTTAAGAAAATTGGTGCTTGTGTAAATATTGTGGAGTATTGAGCCTTTATTTTCATCTAACATTTGCAGAGTTTCTTAGCTAATTCTTAGGTCTTTGATAAACTCTGGGTTGACTTTATGTAGGGTGAGAGATAGGGGTGAAGTTTCATTCTTCTACATATGGATATCCAATTTCCTAAGCACAATTTATTTAACAGATATATTTTTGACATCTTTGTGGAGTATCAGATGACTGTATCCATGTGGATTTGTCTCTGTGTTTTACATCGTATTCCATCGGTGTTCATGTCCGCCTTGGAGCCAGTACCATACTGTTTTTATTACTCTAGCTCTGCAGTATAATTTGAGGTCTTGTACTGTTATGCCTCCCAATTTGCTTTTCTTGCTCAGGAATGCTTTGGCTAGTGTGAGTTTCTTATTCTTCAAAACGAACTTTAGTCCTGTTTTTTTTTTTTTTTTCTTCTTGTTCTGTGAAGAATATCATTGATATTTGTTGGCATTGCATTAAATCTGTATAACTCTTTTGGTAGTATGGCCATGTTATAAGATTAATTCTGCCTGTCCAATAACAAAGGAAGTCTTTTCATCTTTTCTTTTCTTTTTTTCTTTATCCCATTATCATGAATGGGATAATTTTCCTAATTTATTTTTCTGCAGATTCATTATTAGAGTATAGGAAGCAAGAATCAATAAATGAGATGCCATCAAATTAAAAGCATTCTGCATAGCAAAGGAAACCATTAAGAACATGAATGAAGGATCTACAGAATGGAAAAAGATCTTTGCCACCTGATCCTCAGGGGATTTACACCCAGAATACACAAAGAAATGAGAGAAAAAAAAAAAACACAAACACAAAACTTTAACCCAATTAAAAACTGGGCAAAAGAACTAAACAGACACTTCTGAAAAGAAGAAATATAAACAGCAAACAAATAGATCAAAAAAATGTCTGGTATCTCTAGCAATCAAGGAATTACAAATCAAAGCTGTACTGAGATTTTGTTTCATTCGATCAGAATGGCAGTTATCAAGACAATAAAAATACATGTTGGCAAGGTTGTGGGGGGAAATGTACACTCCTACATATGTTGTTGTTGATACTGAATATTAATACAAAAAAAAACTAGGAATGGAGTCACCATATGACACTTAGCCATAAAGAAGAATGAAATTATGGCATTTGCATGGAACTGCAGAACACAATGCTAAGTAAAATAATCCAGATTCAGAAAGTTAAGGATCAAATGATTTCTCTCATAAACAGAAGTTAAACAAAAATAAGGAAAAAAAGGTGACAGGATTGATGAAAACAGAACAGAGATCAGTGGAGTAGAGGTAGGAAATTGAGAGGAAAGGAGCAGAGAGGAAAAGGAAGGAAGGGTGGAATAAATCTCAACAAATATTTCTATGTCCATGTATGAATAAGCAACAGTGAGTTTCACATTTGTATATATCCATAATGCACTATTTTTAAAGAAAAAACTATAAATAAACAGAAGAAAGAGCAATAGAGTAAAGAATAGGAGAACAAGGGGAATGAGGAGGGAAGGGATAAGGGAAATATTATTGACTAATTCAGGGCAAATTATATTTCATGCTTGTATAATTATGTCAAAATGAATCCCAACATTACATATAACCATAATACACTAATGAAAGGAAAATTTAAAAAAGAAAAAAAGTAAATATTCCAAGAAGGAGAGAAAATAAAAGAACTTACAAATGGTTTGTAGTAATGTAAATTAGTATAACTATTATGGAAAACAGTGTACAGTTTCTTCAAAAAATTGAAAATAGAACCATCATATTATTTACCAATCCCATTACTGGGAATATATCCAAAGTAATTAAAATCAGTATGTCAAGGATATATATCTCCACTTCAATGTTTATTGTAACACTATTTATAATACCCATGTATGGAAACAACCTAAGTGTGTATCAGCTGATGAATAGATTTTAAAAATTGTGAGATATTTCTGTGTGTGTTTGTTTGTAAATATGAAATTTCTCTGAGGAGATAAATATATATGTGAATTTACAAACATACATGATATGTATTAATATAGTATATATATAGTGTATACCATATGTATATAGTATATGATGTATACATTATATATATACACTATACATACACAATCTGTATATACTACGCATATATGGTGTGTCTATATATTATGCACAATATGTATACATTTTATTTATATTATGTGTGTATATTTGTGTATATATACACACAATAGATTACTATTCAGTCATCAAGCAGGATAAACTCCTGCTATTTGTGACAACATGGATAGAGGTCATTATATTAAGTGAAGTAAGTCAACTATAGAAGCACAACTACCAGATGGTGTCAGGCATATGAGGAATCTAAAAAAGTGGATCTCATAGAAACACTGAGTCACATAATGGTTAACAGAGAATGAGGAGAGTAGAGGAGAGAGATGGGCAAAAGTTGATCAATGTATAGTAAGTTATAGTTAGAAGGAAGTTTTGTTGTTCAGTTGGGATGTGGGACATATTTAATGATAATGTACTGTATGTTTCCAAAAAGGTAGAAGGCAGAATTTTTAATGTTTTAGCCACACAGGGATGATAAATGATTGAGAACACCAATTTGGTTATCCTGTTCAGCACTATCAAATGTATATATCCATTAAAAAAATCACAGGTACCCCATAAATATTTATAATGCATATGTGTCATATAAATAAATATTATTTTTGGAAAATTTATCTTCTTCTAAAGGAAAATAATATGTCAGATTATTATTTTATGGAAGATGTTAAAATAAATATTCAAATAGTATTATTTTAAAAGAAGGGAGCATAATTGGAAGTAAAACAGAAAAGTTTTTGCTAATATTGGGAATGGACTAAAAAATTTGAAAATAGGGCTGGAGCGGTGGCTCAGCGGTTTCGGCACTGGTCTGGCAAGCACGAGGACCCAGGTTCAAACTCCAGCACCACATACACAACGAAATGTTAGCGCAACTAAGGCCATGTGAAAAACTAATTAAAGTTGTTTCTCCCTTTCTGTGTCTCTCTCTCACTGTCACTCTCTCTTTAAAAAAAAAAATTGAAAATAGCAATTGACAGGTGAAAAGTTATAAAGCATATTAGAATGAAATTTAGACAATCTTATTCATACTACAGATTACAAGGCACAAACAAAATGAAAAGCATCATTTTTGCAAATATAGTTGATATGGTAAAACTTAATTTATAATAAAATTCTCAAAATCTATGAAAAATACAAATAAAATAGATACCAAAAATTAAAGAAAAAAAGTAATTGAAAAACAACAAAATTGTTTGATGTAATGGTTTCCCAATTAATGATTTCTTTATGAAAGAAAAAACTCATTTTCATATCTTTTAAATTATCAAAAACTTGAACACAATAACATTATATGCCTCCTAGGCTTGAATACAACACTAGGAAATTTCTTAAAAGTTGAATGTAAAATTGTAGTGGTGGTTGTAGTCAGTGTTTTCATTGTTGTGACTTATAGACCTATCTAGACCAATTTTTGGAGAAAAGTTTATTTGGTGGTTCATGATTTTATTGGTGTTAGTTCATAGAAGGCTGGCTCCATTCCTTGGAGCTCAAGGTGAGGCAGAACAGTATGGTGGAAGAGTGTGGCAGAGGAAAGCAGCTCAAGGCATTATATCACAAAGCAGAGAGATCATCCCCCTCACCAGATGCAAAATATATACCCTAAAAGCATTCCATCCAATGACCCACATCCTCTATCCTCACACTGCTGGCCTAGATACCACTCAATTAATCCCTATCTGGGTTTATTCAATGATCGGGTTAAGACTCTCATAATCCAGTTGTTTCATCTCTCGCCTTTTGCACTGTCTCACATACTGAGCTTTTTAAATTTTTTTAATTTTTAATTTTTTTTTATTTTTGAACAATCTTACAAGATTTTAACAAAATAATATAAAATGTGCATATATTTTGGATATTGCAATTATCCCCAGGAGTGACCCCCCCCAATTCCCTTATCCCTCCCTTCCCCTTCCCACTATAACTCTAAAAAAAGTATTAGATTGTAAAACATTACATCTTATCTGGATTTAACACATGCTAATAGACCAACTTTCTCACTGTCCAGGGTCTAGTCCCCACCTCCACAGATGAGTAGAGACAATTGACCCTTAGTTCTCTGGGTTAAGCTGATTTTACTCAGCATGATCTCTTCCATAGCCATCCATTTACCTTCGAAGGCTGCAATATCATTGTTTCTAATTGCTGTGTAATATTCCATGGTATAAATGTACCACAGTTACATATTGAGCTTTTGAGGGATACATTTCATCCAAACCATAACGGTGGCATTTCATGATACAATTGAAGAATTAAAATGTAAACATTCAAATCAGTTGTTTTTCTCTTGTATCATTTGGTAAAATGCTCTTATTACCTAATTACTACCATAAATTTATACAAAATATCTGGGGCATTCCAGGGTTGGGGAGTGTTTCATATTAGTATTTTGGGTATTGTTTTTCTATTATCGGAAATGCCCTCAGAAAACATCAAAGAAACTCCATTACTATGAGAATTTTTTTTGAAAGAAAGAGAGAGAGAGAGAGAGAATCAATTTTTATTGAGTTTTTTCACATGGCTTTCGTTGCTCAGACACTTGGTTGTGTACGTGGGTGCTGGGGTTTGAACCCGTTATGGCCAGGCAAGCGCCATAACCACCGAGCCACCGCTCCAACCCCTACTATGATAATTTTAATAAGAAGTAACTGGAAGGAAAGTGATAGCAGAAGCATCTTGGAATTCACTTAGGGGTTACATAAGAGCTCTGTGCCCCTGCATTACTTTGGGATGCTTTATTTAACTCTGTTATTAAAACAAACAGCTGATGGAGAATAATAGTCTGATATTTCTTCCTCCTAAGCCCTAATTTAAATAAATTGATAGTGTTAATTTTACTAACAAAGTTTTGAAGTGCAAACAAATAGCAACAGTGAGAGGATAATAATGTGCCCTTAAAATTAATTTTTTTCAGATATTAAAATAATGCTCTGAATTGATTTTCCTCACATCCACCAAACATATTTCATAGCCCACCTATTTTGGTGTTATGTTTGTTTTTGTTTTATTTCATTTATTAAACAATAAAACTCACTTTAATCCAATTTGATCTCTGTAAATTAATGAGGGGTTGAGAAAAATATGCATGCACATAAAAATTGCACGTTACAAAATCACTCTATCAACTTCCTAAAATCTCACTGATAATGGAAAAAAATTCTGATATCTATTCATGTCAACGGTGACCTAACAAATTGCTAACAAAATTTAATTACCTAACTAATGTCTGTCCAGCACTTCTTTCTTTCTGCTCCTCTCTACTACTGTTTATTCTAATTTTGAAATTTGTCCTTTCAGTATCACATTTTTCTTTGACATTTGTGAAGAACTGAAATTCATTTTAAGAGCTAAGTATGCCTAGAAGTCCTAGGCAGGTTTAGATAACAAGTTGGGTATTTTGTCATTTTCTGTGTTATATATTATTTTGCCCTTATCTGCCTGAACAAAATAAAGTGCATTGCTTCCAGCCTTTTCACCATAAGAAAAATGGAAAAAGCTGTTACTATAATATTTTCCTCTAAAAATCATGTTAGAATAGATTCAGGTGTTTTTTTTTTCTGCCTGTTTGTTTTTTTAGGGTATTGCTATTATTATTTTGCTTTTGTTGAATAAAATATGAGGTAAAACCAATAAGAAACCACAAATAATTTGCACTTAGGACTTAAGGATGAACCTCTCATTGATAATAGTATTTCTAGATAGTGGATATTTGATTCATCCAACTATAATCAATTACCTATTTTATAATATTTGTGTGAGTACATGCTTATGAATTATTTGGCTGATGCATTTTGTCTATGTTTTAATTTATAACTTCTTAATATTTAGGAAGATAAACATATTTGCAATTTATGTATTTTCATTTTATCTTCAGACTATCTCTAGCAAATAATCAGGTATACCTAGGTTAGTCCACATTAGCTGAATATCTGAATCTTTCCATTTTCTGGGCTTTTCTAAAATGCAAGATTATAAATGAGAGCTAGAGAAATTCAAAGCTTGCATTATTTAATAGGTACAAGAGAAATATCCTTGGAGTCATTTTCCTGTCCCAGGGCCCAAGTTCATTTCTATGTCCACCTTCCTTTAAAGAGATTTATTTGTATTTATAACCAAGAAAGGTGTCAATGACTATTTTTACTTGCACATGCAGAAGTTTTATTTCTTTTTTATTCCAAAAATAAACTTAGTGATTTGCTTTAAACTTTTATCATAGAACATGTACACAAAAACAACTGTTTAAGAGAAAACACTGATGAGTGTTTTCAGATTCTGTTCTTTAAAGACTGCTTTATAGTAAGTAGTACAGTTACTGATCAGGTGGTTAGATTTCTGGGTGATGGTTCCCTGATGTCACAGGATTAGGACCAATTGCTCCTCAGGAACATGACATGTGTACAGGTGGCTCTACCCTTGTTATTCTTGTGGGCTTTTCACCTCCTTAAAAGGGCTAAATTAATCATTGTTACAGTTGACATTGACACCTTGCACATGTCTTTAAATTGACCTCTATTCTCCCTTCAAATCAGATTGGAATTGGTCATATTGAATGCTCTGGTCTCCTTGGTGATAGTTTCTGCCTATCATATCTTCCCCTACGAGTTTCTCTCCTACTCTCCAATTTGAAATGTTATAATGACTATGATACCTAGACCTCTCTGTTTCATTCCTCTCTTCTCTCCACAGTCATCTCAATTGATTCTTTTTATCTTCTATTATACAAAAGACTAAAAGAGTACTTTACAGTTTCTAGCAGCCTTGTCTTTCAAATTATTTTATAATCTTAGTCATTTGCAGGGAATTATGTTCACTTTTCAGAGAAGAGCTTATAAAAATCTTCATTCTTTGTCTTAATGTAAACTTTATTAAAAATCATTTCTCCAAAATATTTAGTTCAAAAATTATCTTCATGTGATTCACATGGAGAAACTACTGGAATACACAGATACCCTACCTCTAGGTCAAGACTTGCCATTGTTCACTGTGTTCTACATCTGAGAATCTTCTTGTATCATTTGGAAACAGTTAAGTGTCAACTTTTCTTAAACAGATTTGGTAACACATAGATCAAGTTTCATCTGCTTTTAAACATTTCAATAAATAAAATATATCATTAAATTTATACTGATGAAATATACAGGCTTTTTTTTTAAGAGAGAGGGACAATGAGAGGGACAGAAAGAAAGAAATAATTTTATTATTAGTTTTTCATGTGACTTTCATTGCTCCAACACTTTTATATGAGGTGCTGGAATTTGAACCTGCATCCATGCATGTGCCGGGTGGTTCGATGATTCTAATGCTTGCCTGGCATGCATAAGGACCCAGGTTCAAGCCCCAGCACTGCATATACAGTGAAGTGTTGGAGAAATAAAGGCCAGATGAAAAAATAACTAAAATGTATTGTCTTTTTATCTCTCTATCACTCTCTTCCTCTCTCCTCCTTAAAAAGAAAAAAATTGATTGAGAACAGGAAAAGATAGAAAAAACTATTGAAATAATATCTATATATTAAGTATTTCTTTAAATAAAGCATAAAATACATAAAGGTGAAAGTTATAGATGCAGATGATATATACATCACAAGTTATTGACTGATATAGATCATGCATATCAATAGAGTGCATCAAATGCATACACATGCTCATAGGCATAGATCATATTGAAAGAATGATTACATTAGTATTACAAAAAGGTTTTTTAGAGACAGACAAGAAGAGAAGTAAGAAAGGGAGCAAAAAGAAAAGAACACACACACAAAAAACAGATATTGTAATTTAAACCATATATTTTTACATATAAAGAAATTGGAGCAAAAGTAGTGAGACTTGCTACACAACAACTCAGCTAGCAAAGGCCAGTGGGAAGATATACCTTCATTAGACTGTGTATAAAGAGCGTCTGTTAGTAAATTTTCTACCATAATATGAAATATTTGAGATGATTACCTTAAAAAGAGAAAAATGATTATTTTGATTCATAGTTGTGACAGTTCTAGTCCATGACCTATTATCGCCATTCTTCTGAGTCTTTGATGTGGAAGCACATCACAACAAGAGTACACACTGGAGGAAAACTGTGTATACAGGAACCAAGAGCCAAGAAAGGGAGGAATAGTAAGATTCCAGGGCCCACAGTCCCACCATCTCCTAAAGGTCCATGGCATTTCCAATAGTATCCCCTTGGGGACCTGTCCTTTAGCACATAGAACTTTGGGGGACATTTAACTTCCAAAGTCCGACAGAAGCTATCTGCTGGAGCTAGAATTCTGACTTCATTTATAGAATAGTGTATTTGTCATTGTAATTTAGAATCAAATATTTAATTGCTTAATGCCTCAGTTTTTTCATAAAATGGGCATTATAGAAAAATACTTTCAACACAGGAATTTTAAGAGCTGAAATTCAGAAATGCTGATTCTGTTCATGACTTTTGGGGCACAACCTCAGTACTCCATGGTGTTAGCGCTCCATATCACCAAAGTCTCAGTTCATTTTTCTTTGTATGGTTTTGGTATTACTCATTAATCATAAAGGAATTATATCACTATTGAAATAATATCTGTATATATGATACAACTATTTATTTATTATTAGTTTTATATTACTATATCACAAATGTAGAGTTTTCACATTTAATTTTATTTTTCAATATCTGTTGGCAAAGGCTTAAAATGTTCAGAACTTCTGTGTTCAACTTTGTTGTTCTAAGTGCTTCTTTTCCCTTCTTTCTCTTAGCAACATTCTCAAAGATGAATAACACTTTCTTTAAGACAATATTTCTACATCTGAAGCCTAATAGCTTTTTCTTTTTCCTTTGTACCCTCTGTGCAAAGCCATTCTAATGGAGAATACCTGTCTTTGTATTTTGCATTTTCCCTTATCTAAAGAGAGGGCTGCCTGCAGGCAGTCCCTTTGAGTTCTAGGAGGTTGTGATAACCTTGGTTGTGATTAGATTGCCAGCACTCCGCTGGTTTCCCCGCACTGCATTTCTAAAACTCTAATGAAAGGAAAATGATTCAAACAATGACTTTTCCCATGGTTGTATTGGTGGCAGGAGGGTCATTATTCTTTTCTCAGCAAGAGAACATATATCTCACTTTTACTTCAATATTATTATGGAACATTTTATGTATTTTTAGTTTTCATTATCCTTTTACTTTAAGAAATATAATGGAGTTTAAAAGGAAAGCAAGATTAAAGACAAAGGACTCTCAGAATTATAGTAGTTAATTGTTTTATATCTTCTGACAGAATTATTTTAATTTGTGTATTTTCCCCAGTATTTGTGTCATACATGCTTAACCTTTTTGTGTTCTACTGCCTAGAAAGAATTAAAAAAACAAAATGAAATGTACAAACAATAGCATAATAAATTTCTGTTCTAATAAAAATGTCAAAACACATGTAAGTATCACCAAACGAATGCACAAAATGTTAACTTTTTTCAGTTGCTTCAATAGTATTTAAATTAAGCAAATGAAATATTGGAATGTGAGTTTTTACATTCTGGCTTTGGAAATCAACTTATGAAACTATAGTAGTGCAAAGGATCAAAGTTAGAGAGGAAAAAAAGATAAATTTTCTTGGGTCGGATAATAAAGATTATTTCAGGAGATGAAAATGAGCTTGAATTTTATTAGACGGAATAAGGGCTTGAAGAAACTATAGAAAATCTTCTTTCCCAACTGTATGATCAAGAACACATAAAATTTGGTTTAATTTTATTTGTTGTTATTGTCATTGTTTTATAAACAAAGTCAGAATTTGGCTTAAAATGGCAGTGGGATAAGTAGAATGGATTTCAAATTACATAAAAGGTATCAAGAATGCAAAATATTCATATGAGTCTAGAGAGCTTTAGAAAAGAATACACAGGGACCATCATAAAAAGAAATTTGCAATATCCTTGCTGTCTTCCCATTACAATTATGCATTCCTATTATGATCTATGAGCAGGAAATGAAAATAAATTGAAAATTTGACAGAAATGGAAAAATGTTCTTTTTGGGAAAGTAGTTTAGACACTATGAAAGAAGACAGAAAATTTTAAATATCTGGAAAAGGTTGGTTTTTTTCTTAATAAACCCTTTGATGTTTGATCCAGAATTTTAAAGAAGTCATTAATTCAAAGCAGAAAAAGAAGGTGATGTTGAAAGCTGTATTTGTTACTAGCAGCGGTTTTGAATTGATATATTGTACTATGATATAAATTGTCATATTTGGCAAAGTAAAAACAGGTATCTTAGGTTATAATTTTGGCACTGTTAGGGGATAGGCAGATGTAAATGATGGGAACATGAGATAAAGAGAATAAGTCTACAAAATGGGCCCACTGTGCTCACTCCACATTCTTTCTTTTCCAAAAAGCAATTTACCTGCAGCCTGGCCTGGTCTAAGAGAACTGGCTACGTCACATTCCTCAGCAAACTACCTGTTATCTGTAAAATAAATGCGGGTCCAGAATAATGTTCATGTTACCCTGAGGAGGAAGACTTTTGTGACCATATCCTTAAACTTGGGGAGATAAGGATAATTCCTCTTAACCAGAAACTCTGAAAGAATATATTACTAAAAATTCAATTAGATCTGGTCAGTATGGAGCCAGGCCTGGTGGCACATACCTATAATCCCAGTGATTCAGGAAGATGAGGCCAGAGGATCTCAAGGTCAAAGCCGGTCCCAGCAACTTAGCAATATCCTGTCTCAAAATAATAAACATGAAAAGGGCTAGGGATATGACTCAGTGGCTAAGTGCCCCTGGGTTCATCATTCCCTGGTGCAAAAAACAAACAAACAAACAAAAAACACCTGGTCATCATGGGCCAAGGTGACCTAGCACTGCTGTGGCAATGAAGACCTGAAAGTATGAGACCATCTTACCATCAGTCAAAAGTCAAGAGGTAGACCTGGGTGGGACTCTCTGGAAACCTCTCTGGGATTCCCCCAATAATATTGCAGTGCAGAAGAAGCACAATGTCTCTGTCCTCTCTGAAGAGTGTCCCTTTCCCTAGTCCTATCCCTTCAATAAACTCATCTGTTACTCTGAGGGACATATCTAAAATAATTCCAACTTGATCCAAGAATCGAGGTTTGGATGGGGTCTTTGTGCTGCCTCAGTTTCCCAGAAGGCTGAAGCTTTATAATAGGACCATCAGATATGGATTTTTGAACAAGATAATTTCTTTAGGAACTGTGGTAAACATTTCTGTAAATAATTTCTCATTCTGTAATTCCATGATCCCATGATAACCCCTCAGTAATGCAGGTTGCATCATTAATACAGGTTGCATTGTAATGAAAAACGTAATGAAAATGACATACTGTTCACAGAAATGTGACTTGCACATCTGAAAACTTCAGATTTCTATTTATCTCTATATTATTTCTTTTGAGATACTTAGAAATTAACTCACAGATTTAACAGAAATATTATTATAATAAGAACTGCATACAGGCACTACATTAGTACTAAAGTTAAAATACCAGGTAAGACAAATCAATTTATGCTGTCATGGAGTTACTGTCTGTAAATAGAGAAAGATAATTAAAATTTAAACACATAGTAAGGGGAGAAGCAACTCAGGGATCTGAAGAACAATAAAACAAGTTGCCTGATCTTAGAAAAGCTTCTACTTCAGTCATCTTGCAGAGCTTCTCAGAGGAGGTGAGGTTGGAGGTGAGATGTACAGAAAGATAAAATGACAGGTCAAAAGTCAACCAAAGGTAAGTATAGTACAAAAGAACAAAGAACTAGACTCAAGAAGAAGCCTCTGGATTCTCAGAGAAAACGAAGGTCAATGTGACATGATTGAACCATTTCAGGTGAAGGGAGTAAAGGGGATATTGGAAAGAATATTGAACCTCAGCTCCAAAAGTGCTATGGAGGAGGTTTGATTTTATGGAAAATAATTCATATTGAAGGAAATTTAGGAAGATTCAAGATGGTGGGCTGAAGGAAGGCAGCATTCCTAGTTTCTCTGTGAGGGGGCATTGAAGCACAGGAGAAGTGCTTCTCTGTGAGGTGGGTGAAAAATGGCTTTCACCAAAACTCAATACTGGACAGTCAGAGTGTCTTGGAGACTCAGAAATTTGTGTACATAAACGAAAGAAAAAAGATTATATTGGAGCTAGGCAGTAGTAGCAGCAGCAGCAGTGACATTACTGGCTCAACACAGAAGGAGGGAGAGGACAGAGCAGCAGAAAGGACAGACTTAGAATGGAAAGCCCTGGTCAGAAAAGCAGTCTACCCTTAGCTGATCCAGAGTCTACACTGGTGCTTAATTTGTTCTCTGCATTTCCCATCTGGCTGCAGAGAGCCAAAGCAGCAGCTACTTTAAGGTGGCTACCTTAAAGTTGCATTTGCAGGAGCCAGGAGATCCGAGCAAAAAACACATGGTCCTGGCAAGCACTGCCCACTGCCCTGTGACCTAACGTGTAGAAGAACAAGAGTGAAGCAGGTACAGAGGATATTTTACACAGGGAGATTCAAGTTGAAAAAGTGAATAGGAGCCCAATTTAGTTCCCCTTTTTAGTCTGGTGGCTCATGTCACCAGAAAAAGATCTGGAGTGTGAACAAGTGGGTGTGAATATACTCAGAGACTAAACCCAGGAAGTCTGAAAAGCCTGTGTCCACAAAAAGTAGAAGGGGCAAAGGATTGTTTCTCTTAACACATGAGTAGATGCTTAGTGACACTCTTGAGATTCAGACTTCCAGCAGAAATAGGCAACAGCCAGGCCCTTGGGGTATGTTGATCTAATCTCTCTAGAACTGTCACCACAGCCACAGAGGACTGATTAGATCCAAACCTCACTATCTAGACCTTCACATAGAACCCTGCAATGGACCCACCCTGGGAGTGCAGGGACCTGCTCAGTGCAGACAGAACTCTAGCTGATAGTACTTCCCATCCCATCCTACCTCATGCTGGTGAGAAGGGAAGCTGAATAATTTTTGAACTCAAGCACGCATCTTGGTAAGCAGCACAAGAACAGGAAGGGTTTAACAATCTTCAGCCCTTGCTCTGATGCTCCTTACATAATTGGAGAAGAAATGGAGAAAAAGACAGCTGGACTAGACAGTGACCATCTACTCTCATTGTCTGTTTTGATCACCTCCATGGAAATAGTTCATTAATTTTTCATTAAGAATCCTTCTTTTCTTTTTTCCCCTCTCTTTTCTTTCTTTCTTTACTATTGTGTGTGTGTGTGTTGTGTGTGTGTGTGTGTGTGTTTGCTGTGCTGATTGCTTCTTGGACATATATACATATGCATATTGGTTCTTTTTTCATTTTTTAGCATTTTTAAAAATGTGGTTATTTTTTCTTGCTTTGCATTTTGAGGATTAGAATTTTGATTAACATATCTTAGTTTTGCTTAGTATTATTTTTCATTTGTCTGTTTCTCTTTTTCCTCCTTCCTTCTTTCCTTTTGGTAATAGTCAAATTCTATTGCTCTCTCTTTCACTCTTCCTTCACATGGTTACTTCTATTTTTCTCCTCCTTTCTTATAATCATCACATACTGCATATCATCTGCATTTTCTCTGTTCACTCTTTAAAATAGTAAGTTCTTTTTCTACCTTCTTTTCACATTTTCTTTTCTCTTAACTGTAGTCTCAAAAACTTCTGGCACTTTGTATTACTGTTGCCCTCACTACGCTGTTGCAACCATTACTGGTATGGATGATGCAGTTAATGCCTCTTGTTTATTTAATACCAGATATAATGGATGATTTCGTGTTGTTTTCACTGAAAGTATTTGCTGACCCTACAATTTCTTTCTGTTTTATATTTATGGCAATTAACATTTGGTTTTCATAGTAGGAACTAAGTATTCATTTTAATGCTGTAGATTGTTTGCAATTGGTGCTTTTTGTTTATTTCCCCCTGTTTTGTGAGGTGCTAGAAATCTAAATGGACACTAAAAGTTCACAGATTAGGGATTCTGCTGCTGAACTGAATTTTCCATGACAGTACTCCAATTCAAAGGAGGGAGGAGACAAAAACCACACATCATAAGCAAGAACCCAAGGAGAAACAAACAGAAGAGGGATTCAGGTCCTGTCCCTTGGCATCTACCCACATAACAAATCCAGAGAGAGAACATCAGAAAAAAATGAAATAAGTACACACAGAAGGACATACACAAAATAAGAATACCTTTGAAAATATGAGAAAATAAGTAAACAATTATCCTTCCCAAATCTACAGTCCCTCCAAAAAATATCCCACTGATAGTGAAGTGGATAAAAACCCAAAGAAAGATTATAATAATTTAATTACCAAAAACACAAAAGAATTGAAAGAAGTTTTAAGGAAGGAGATAAGGGAGCAATTGCAGGTCATGAAAGAGCATTTTATTAAAAAATTACAAATAGTTAAAAAAATCAAGCAGAACTCTTAGACATGAAAGACAAGCTCAATCAAATTACAAACTTACTTGATGGCATCACTAGCAGATTAAATTCTGTAAAAAATAGAACCTCAGCCCTTACAGATAGAACTTCAGACACTGAAGACAGGCTATATGATCTCAAATACACATAAAGCAATAAAAGGAAAAAAATATAGAATATTACCAGAAGATATCACCAATAGTCAGGTCCACCCCCCAAAAAAAATCAGAAAAATATCTACAACCTAAACAACACTATAAATCAAAAGGTCTTGAAAACATCTACAGAATATTCCAACTAAAAACAGATGAATTTACCTTCTCAGCAGTTCATAAATCTTATTCCAGACAGATGGTATTTAGATCACAAAGGAAATCTTACCATATACAAAAAATTAATATAATTCCAAGTATCCTATTAGATAATCATGAATGATTCTAGAAATAAATACCTAGAAAAATAACAGAACAACATAAACGCATTGAGATTGAATAGCACTCTTTTAAATGAATAATGGATTAAAGAAGAAATGAGAACAGAAATTAAGGGGAAAAATAAAGATACAACATATCAAAATCTCTGGCACAGTATGGAAGCATTTCTAGAGGAAAAAATTATATCACTGACTACATTAAAATAATTAGAGAAATTCCAAATAAATAAGCTTATACTCCACCTCAAATCCTTAAAAAAAACTAACTCTCAAACCAGTAGAACACAGAAAATAATAAAGGAAAAAACTGACTGAAATATGGCAACTTGAAGACAGATGCCTATCCCCAGCAGCTCTGAGTCTGGACGGAAAATCCCCAGCTCATTTCCAGATTTTTGAGTTGCATTTGGGGGAGTAGCATCTTGAAACCCCAGGCCTAATTTGCTCAGTTGATTTGAGGACCAGAGACTTGGGAGTAATGAGTGGTTTTCTACTTTTTTCCATCAGGGATTGTACGCGGTGGGCATCTGCCTCCTGAGAGTTAGGGAGGAGGCTAGCAGCCTGTGAACTCATCCCCACGGCAAAGCCACTGTGCTTTAAATATAGCACTACAGCAGTCTTTGTTCACTTGCTGCTGCCACATGGCTGACTGGCGAGTGGAGTGGTGGAGGATTCCAGCACCCTGCACTCCCCACAGCAGAGAAGTCGAGGTGCTTTAAATTTAGCACCACTGCGGACTTTGTTTACCTGACACTGGATGGCAGCTTCTCCAGCAGCAAATGGATCAGCAAGCTGGTGGATCTAAACAGAGTGTGGAGAAAAAAAAAGGGAATTTATCCACCCTGCCCGAGAATCAGAAATGCGACTTTTTTTGCTTGGGATTACATTCCACTTGAGGGAGGGCTGAGGATGACAGTGACAGAAGCTGCAAGAGGCTGCAGAGGGCTGGGCTGAGAGCAGCTGCGGCTGCCACTTGGAGGTGAACTGACACAGGGATCTTGTTCTCAGAGCTCCGAGCCCGTACCTTATAAAAACAACATCGAGACAGCATCGGGCGAATGAGAGCAGCTGCAACCACCCGCTGAGAATCACACACTGCGGAGGACAAGAGCTGTGCTGGGAATAGACACACTGAGGAGCCCAGTGGAACACATGGCTCAGCAGGAAAGCCGGGCCACCATTCAGAGCCCATGGAGACAGCTCTCTCTGGCTTTTTAGAGCAGCCTAGGATAAGTTCACCAGGAAATCACCACAGGCTTCAGTCTCATCCAGAAAGGGAAGGCCTAGATCAGCCCGACTCCACTCATCTTAGGAGGTCTTTAGTTTGGGGAATAAGGGGTAACAATTCCCTGCCCTGTCCACTCATCCTAGCCAGGAGGAGCACATCTTTTGCCACAAGAGACAGTGTATGCTTCTCCCAGCAGAGGGAGAATAGAAATCAGCCAGGTTCCCTGCTCATTAAGCCCTCTGGCTGCAGCTCCCCTGAGAAGCCGGTAAACTTCAGGGCTTTCCAGAATCAATCCTCTTCATTGGAAGCTCCTCCTAGAAATCCCAGGAATCTGAAGACACCCCAGTCTGCTTTGTAAGTTCACATAACCACAGACTGAGAAACAGTCATATCAAAACCTGGAAGCAAAGTGAACTCCTCCCAGAGGTCCCAGAGACTCCCTTACTAGTTTTAGTTCCAAGGTTCCATTAAGAAACTTAACTTCATTAAGAGCCAGAGTCACTCTTAATATCTATACTTCCAAGTGTTGCCTAGTAAGATTGTTTTTTTTTCTTTTTTTGCTGCTGTTGCTTGCATGTTCTAAATGTGTACCAATGTATTAATTGGAAAAATTTACTGGTTCTCTGATATATAAAATATAGCTGTTTTTTTTCTCCCTGCCCTGTTAACTTCTAGGGGTGGATATCCCCCCTATTCTTCCTTTTTTTTCTCTTCTTTTTTTAGGGGAGGAAAATTAACAATAGTATCTCTTCCTGTTATGATACCCTGTTTTTAGGTTTCTTTCTCTTTCTCTTTTTCCCCATTTACCATTTATCTTTTTCCTTCTTATCCATCCTGTTTAGCTTGTCCTCATTCTTGAGAAGAAGGATCCTCGTCAGTGCATATAGTATTTGAAATATTTTATGCCTGACAAGCATAATTCACAGGGATAACTTCTTCCCTTTAATGATCACCCAAATCTTAGTAATAACTCTTTTACCCTTCCTATATTTATGCCATAGCTATCCTAGCTTCCCTTTGTATCTGTATTTTCATTTCTACTACTTTCTTTTCTCCTTTATTTTAAGTTTAGTAATTTATTAAATTTCCCTTTTTTTTGGAATTTTTTCCACTTAGCAATTTCTTTTTCTTTCTTCAGCAAATTCTTTACCTCCTCCACTTTCTCACTGTACATAATAGTCCTATATAATCTCATCTCTTAATTTCACTGGCATTATGCCCCCTTTCTTGCTCCAAATTGATTAACTCTCTTCAACCCCCCATTATTAAGGCTGTGTAACTCTTACTGCTGCAATTGTTAATCTGACTAACACTTATTTGTTCTTGAAGTCCGTCATATGTAATAGCAATATATGGGTGGGCCAAAATAATGGATTATCACTAACTGTAGTTACATAGGCTGAATTCAACAGTCCATTATAATCTGTGCTAAACAACCAATTTACTACTGTTTATTTTAAGATTTGGTTGTACATATTGACAATTTGCTATTAGCGCATGAGGTGTTGGAAATCCGTAAAGGTAACAAACAATTCAGAGTAAAGGAGGTTGTCTTTTGAAATCAACTCTCCTAACAAAACCCCAGTTCAAGTAAGGATCTGGACAGATTTCCCTATCCAATAGCTTAGTCCTTAAGGCAGGTGACAGGAAAAAGAACAACCGAATCTTGTATTGCTTCCACAAAGGGTTCACCTGGCAAATAAGAGAGAATATTCTCTTCAGACATGAGGAATCAAACTCAAAGAGGTTCACAGCAATCCCAAAACTCCCCTAGTAAGGGGGCAATGGCCCGGGACTGGGATGAAAATTTAGCACAATATATCAATGAGCTGATAACAAAAAGGAACAATGAATTAAAAGAAGAGATAATGAAGGGAATAAAGGAGATAACTCAAGAGTTGAGAAACTCAATCATAAAAGATATTGATTCCCTCAAAAAGGAAGTTACAGACCTAAAATCTGCAGTCAATGACATGAGAGGGAGCATGCAAGAATTCAATAATAGACTAACTTCAGTAGAAAGTAGAACCTCTGCTATTGAAGAAAGAATTTCTGACAATGATGACAGGTTGATCAAGCTAGAGCTCACCAACACAAAAAAAGAAAAACAATTAAGAGATCATGATCAGAATTTTAGAAACATCTGGGATGAAATGAGAAGGAACAATCTGAGAGTAACTGGAATACAGGAAGAAATTGAGACACAAAACAATGGTATGAGGAATATTCTCAAACAGATTGTGAAAAAAAACTTTTCTCACATAAAAATAGAATCGGACATGCTCATCCAGGAAGCTTACAGGACACCCAAAGGCCTAATCAAAAGAGAAACTCACCAAGACACATCATATTCAAGATGTCCAACAGGGATGCCAAGGAAATTATATTAAAAGCAGCAAGGGAGAAACGCCAAATCACATTCAGAGGGAAGCCAATAAGGATTGTCTGTGACTTTTCAACCCAGACGCTGGAAGCAAGAAGGTCTTGGAATAATATCTTCAACATATAAATGACCACAACATGAAATCTAGAATTCTATACCCAGCCAAACTCAGCTTCAAATTTGATCGAGACATAAGAACTTTTCATGATAAAACAAAACTGTCAGAATTCATCAACAGAAAACCTGCCCTACAAAGAATTCTCAAGGAAATACTCCAGACAGAAGAACAAGTACATGATACCCATAATCCACAAACTGAAGAAATTCAATGAAGGTATCACCTACCAAGAACCAACCAAGGCAACCACAGAAACAGCTAAGTAAGACACAATGACTACGAAACAACTGCACACTTCTATCTTAACACTGAATGTAAATGGTCTAAATGCACCACTCAAAAGACACAGACTTGCAGACTGGATCAAAAAACAAAATCCAACCATATACTGCTTACAAGAAATACATCTAACAGGCAAAGACATCCACAGATTAAGGGTGAAAGGATGAAAAAAAAAATCTACCATGCTTATGGCCCAAGAAAACAAGCCGATGTCACTATACTTACATCCAACAAAGTAAATTTCAAACATAAGTCAATCAGAAGAGATAAAGAAGGCCACTACTTAGTACTAAAAGGAACCCTTCAACAGGAAGAAATAACCATAGTAAATATTTACTCTCCAAACAACCATACACCCAACTACGTGAATAAATTATTTCATGACATCAAACCTCTTGTGGATCACAACACAATAATACTGGGAAACTTCAACACTCTTCTGTCACCATTAGACAGATCATCAAAACAAAAAATCAGTGAAGAAATCTCCAGCCTAAATAACTCCATAAACCAAATGGACTTAATAGACATACATAGAATTTTCCATCCCAAGTTAGCAGAATACACCTTCTTCTCTGAAGCACATGGATCCTTTTCCAAAATAGACCATATTCTGGTTCATAAAGATAATCTCAGTAAATATAAAAAAGTAGACATCATCCCATGTGTCCTTTCAGACCACAATACTATGACTCTAGTGATCAACAGCAATAATCATAAAGAAAGCACACATATTCATGGAGATTGAACAATACCCTATTAAATGAAGAATGGATCCAAGAAGACATGAGAGAAGTAATCCAAAAATTCTTGTATGAGAATGAAAATGAAGACACAACATATCGAAACTTCTGGGACAGCATGAAAGCTTTCCTAAGGGGAAAATTTATAGCACTGACTGCCCACATTAAAAATGAAGAGAGATCCCAAATAAATAAGCTTATGCTTCATCTCAAAGACCTTCAAAAGGAAGAACAATCTAACCCCAAAGCCAGGAGAAGACAGGAAATTCTCTAGATCAGAGTTGAAATCAATGAAATTGAGAACCAGAAACAAAAATAAAAACAAACAAACAAACAAAAAAACAATAAGAAGAATTGATGAAACAAAGAGCTGATACTTTGAAGAAATAAACAAGATAGACAGACCACTAGTGAATCTAACCAAGAGAAGGAGGGAAATGAAGCAAATCAAGAAAATCTCCAATGAAAAGGGAGTGATCACCACCAACCCCATGGAAATCCAACAAATTATAAGATCATATTTTGAAATCCTATACTCCTCCAAAATTGATAATTTGGAGGAAATGAATAAATTTCTTGACACATACAACATCCCTAAATTGACTCAGGATGATATTGAATTCCTAAATAGCCCAATCACAGGCACTGAAATCCATATCACAATTAAAAGTCAACCAAAGAAGAAAAGCCCAGGACTTGATGGCTTCCCCACTGATTTTTACTACACTTTTGAGGAGGAACTAACACCTCTCCTTATTAAGTTATTTCAAGAAATTGAAAAGGAGGGAATGCTCCCATTCTCTTTTTATGAAGCAACCATAACTCTGATACCAAAACCTGATAAGGATACATCAAAAGAAAATTACAGACCAATACCCTGATTAACCTAGATGCAAAAATCCTTAATAAAGTACTAGCAAACCGTATTCAAAAACTAAAAAAGAAGATAATCCATCATGATCAAGTGGGCTTCATCCCAGGTATGCAGGGCTGGTTCAACATATGCAAAACAATTAAGGTAATTCACCACTTAAATAGAATCAAGGACAAAAACCATATAATCATCTCAATGAATGCAGAAAAGGCCTTTGATAAAATCCAGCACCTTTTATGTGCAAAACTCTAGAGAAGACAGGGTTCCAAGGATCATTTTTGAACTACGTAAAGGCAATATATGCTAAACCCTCAGCTAGTATGATACTAAATGGAGAAAAGCTGAAAGCATTTCCACTAAAATATGGAACAGGACAAGGATGTCCACTCTCACCACTTTTATTCAATATTGTTCTTGAGACCCTAGCTGGAGCATTTAGGCAAGAGAAAGAAATCAAAGGGATAAAAATAGGAAGAGAGGATGTCAAACTCTCTTTTTGTTGATGACATAATCCTGTATCTGGAAGATCCAAAAAACTCCACCAATAAATTGCTTGAACTCATAAACAGATTTATCAAAGTGGCAGGATTCAAGATTAACACACATAAATCAAAAGCTTTCCTATACACTAATAATAATAGGACTGATGAAGAAGTCAGGAAATCAGTCCCATTCAAAATAGCTTCGAAAAAAAATAAAATACTTGGGAATTAACCTTACAAGGGAAATCAAAGATCTCTTCAATGAAAATTATCAGTCATTGAAGAATGAAATACAAGATGACCCAAGAAGGTGGAAAGATGTCCCATGCTCTTGGCTAGGCAGAATTAATATAATCAAAATGGCCATTCTACCGAAAGCTTTATACAGATTTAATGCTATCCCTATAAAGAGACCTATGTCATTTTTTACTGACATAGAAAAAGCAATTCTCAAATTCATTTGCAACAATAAGAATCCTAGAATTGCCATAATACTACTAAGCAAGAATGGTGAAACAGGCGGTTTTGCCATACCAGATTTAAAACTATACTATAGAGCCACAGTAACAAAGACAGCATGGTACTGGTATCAAGATAGGAAAGTAGACCTATGGAATAAAATAGAAGACCCTGAAACAAACCCTCAAATCTTTAAACATCTGATTTTTGACAAAGGGGGACAAAATATTACATGGAGGGGAGAGAGCCTCTTCAAAAAATGGTGTTGGACAAACTGGATAGCCACTTGCAGAAAGTTGAAATTAGACCCATATCTTTCTCCTTGCTTGAGAATCAAATCAAAATGGATCAAGGAGCTAGGAATTAAAACAGCTACCTTACAACTGATGGAAGACAAATTAGTTCCAACACTTCAGCATTTGGGAGTAGGCAAAGACTTTCTCAACATGTCTCCTAAAGTGAAGGAAGTAAAGTCAAAAATCAGTGATTGGGATGCCATAAAACTAAAAAGCTTTTGCACTGCTAAAGAAACAATCAAGAGTCAAGAGGTTTCCTACGGAAATGGAGAAAATCATAGGCTATGATTCCTCTGACAGGGGTCTCATATCCAGAATCTAGAAAATCCTCAAAAATCTGAACTACAAAAACACGAACAACCCAATTAATAAATGGGCCAAAGAACTAAATAGAAACTTCTCAACAGAGGACATTGATCAAGCCAGTGAATACATGAGAAAGTGCTCCAAATCACTAGTAATCAGAGAAATGCAAATGAAAACC